>JAMPIV010007597.1:0-197225 GCA_024509875.1 Oreohelix idahoensis | reverse complement strand
CATATATCAAACATTATTAAATACTATAATTATAGCAATATACAAATATCATGAATTACAATGCTATATTAGCAACATATCACTGATGGATGGACAAAATGAAATTTGTTAAATTCTTTATACATTATCCAAATACATTTGTATTACAATACATTAGGATATTAAGAACAGACAAAAGTCTGAAAGTGTATCAGGAGATCTAGGACACAAGATTTAAATGGAATCATGTGGGCATCTGGACAATATGTCCGCCATCACATTATCCGAACCACGGATAGCTCGCACCGTGAAATGGAAAGGCTGAAGAGCAATAGCATAACGAGTAGATCTCGAGCTCTTCAAATCCTTACTTTGCATAGCCGTATAAGCTTTTTGGTCGGTTTCCATAAAGAAATGCGCGCCCAGAAGGAACCTTTGTAGCTTAAGAATGGACCAAACCATAGCCAACAATTCACGGTCTAAAACCGAGTAATTCCTTTCTGCCGCATTTAGCTTCCTAGAAATATACATTACAGGATGCAGAGTTCCTGAATATTCCTGCATTAGTGCCGCTCCAATCCCAGGGGAAGAGGCATCACTACGAAGAACAAAAGTCTTATCAATCGTTGGTAGTCTTAAGATAGGATGAGATGAGAACAAATTCTTAACCTGATCCAATGAAGATTGGCATTCCTGGGACCAACGCACCATATTAGGAGAACCTTTTTTTAATAACGATGAAAGTGGTGCCATAATGGAGGACAAATTCTCAATGAATCTTCCATAGAATTGTATCAATCCCAAGAGACTACGCACTTGCTTTTTTGTCTTCGGAACCGAGATATTTAATATCTTCGAAATGTTTTGGTCCTCTGTCTTCAACAGACCATGACCAACTCGATGACCTAGGAAGGAAATTTCACTAAACCCAACAAAAGCTTTAGAGGGTTTTGCAGTCAAACTATGCTCACGTAGAGTAGATAGCAATTCCTTCAGACCCGCATAGTGTTCTTCCCAAGTATCGCTGAAAAGACAGATGTCGTCTAAATATGCGATGACATCTGCACGATCTGATAGAATTCGTCGCATCATGCGCACGAAAGTCGCTGGGGCGTTCATAAGCCCGAAAGGCATAAAATTCCATTGAAACAGACCCCTAGGTGTCGAAAAAGCAGTGAGAGGTTTGGCGTGTTCCGTCAGTGGGACTTGCCAATAACCTTTCGACAAGTCTAGTTTAGTAAAGAATTTAGCTTTAGAAAGTCTAATAAGTAGATCATCTAATAACGGCATGGGTTCAGCATCGAACTTCGTAACTTGATTTAATTTGCGATAGTCAACGCAAAGACGTATGTTATTGTCTTTCTTTCGAACAATAACTATCGACGAAGAATAAGCTGAAGTGGATGGTTCAATTATTTGCAGTTGAATCATTTCATCCAATTCTTTCCCGACTTGTGCTTGAAAATGAATAGGTATTGGGTATGGTCTTACTCTGATCGGATTACGATCAGTAAGTATGATGTCATGTTCTATGACATCTGTGTGTCCAGGAATGTCGGTAAGGACATCCTGATATGATTGTAGCGTAGAGGATACTTGACGTTGCTCCTCAAAAGACAAGTTCGAAGAGACGGTAACGTTTTTCCATGATTCCGTAGAAGTAAGTGGAATCGCAGGAAGAGTTAAGTTAACGTCAGAAAAAATAGTTTCCTCATCCTGTATAACGGACAGGGATGAGATGTGACCATGTTGGACTGGAGAGTCGTCCGTCGCCTGGAAAATAGGCTGCAAATAGTCTGGACGTTCAATAAACTCTGTTAGCATATTTATATGGAAGGTTTTATGCCTTCCATCCACATCGACAATATAGTCGACATCTGAAATTTTGGAGACTATAGTGTATGGACCTTTCCATGAAATGAGAAGTCTATTCTCTCTTGAGGGAAGTAAGACAAACGCTTTGTCTCCAGGACAAAGTTGACGTAGTCGCCTTTTCTTGTTAGCAAATCGCCTAGCTTTTTCTTTCGCAAATTCGGAAGATGAAGTTGCTAATCTGCACGATTCGATAATTTTTTCCCTAAGAGCAATAACATATTCATATGACGATTGTGTATCATCGTCAATATTATCGGAAGTTATCAAATCGTGTAACAAGGACATCGGACCGCGCGGTTGCGCGCCAAAGACAAGTTCGAAAGGAGAAAACACTGTATGCTCGTTGGGAACCTCTCTATAGGCAAAGAGAGCTGCAGGTAAAACCCTGTCCCAATCTTCAGGATGATCCTTCGTTATCTTGCCAAGTAAGTTCTTTAGTGTCCTGTTAAGACGTTCTACCAATCCATTGGACATTTGATGATAAATACTACTGAGAGACCTTTTAATGTCCAGCGTAGCCATTACCTGAGACATAACGTCCGAAATTAACTGAGTGCCGTGGTCCGACAGTATTTCTCCGGGGAATCCCAGACGAGAAAATATGAGCCAAAGAGCATCAGCGATATCGACAGTTGATATGCTCTTCAGAGGAATAGCCTCTGGCCAACGCGTGCACATGTCCACGCAAGTGAGGATAAATTGGTGTCCTCTGGCTGACTTAATCTTGAACGGACCAATGATGTCTATAGCCATTTTCTGAAACGGCCGAATCGGAATATCTGCAGCCTGAATAGGAGCAGCATGTCTCGGACCTCTAGACTTGACCTCTTGACAAATTTTGCAAGATCGGCAATAAATTCGTATGTCTTTATTAACAAATGGCCAAAAGAAAGACGCAAGGACTCTAGTTTTAGTTCTGGAAAAACCCATATGTCCAGCACACTGAGAATCGTGTGCATGCTGAAGAATTAAGGCTCTCATACACATAGGCATAAGAATTTGCGAGTGCATAGACTTGTCCGAGTGTTGTACCATCCGTACCAATATACCATTCTTCATAGTAATATACGATTTGTGATTCGTATTTTGATTGGGATCCCCTTTCTTTGCAAGAAGGAAGAATTTCTTCAAAGACGGATCCTCTTCTTGACGTTTAACAAACGAGTCGTGGGAAATCACCAAGTGCTCGTCTTGGCTATCAACTCCATTACTATCATCAGATGAAGTTGGGGGATTAAGAGCTTGAGCTCTTGTCACCACTGCATTGACCGCTTGAATGTTTTCTTCTTCCCAACTAGAAATTTGTTGCGGGGTGCATTCCTTAACCCCATGAATACGACCGATTATAAGATCCGCAATAGGATTAGGAAGAAGACATGCATGGACATCTCCTATGAAGAAGGGAGTGTCAATCCTAATAATAGCAGTAGGATAACTTTCCATAGTACCACCAAATGTAACACATTTGATTGTTTTTCCAGTGGCACAGCAAGGATCTATCAGAGACTCCCTAACCCCGACGGTAGTACATCCCGAATCGAAAAGTACTGAGACTAGCCTATCATTTATTAGACCTTTATGTAAGATGAGAGATCCTCTCCCATCATGCGCAACTGTAGCAGGTAGAGCAGGAAGAGGGTGACCACAACTTAGAGTAGATACAGTCGATGAGTCGAACAATGTTAAGCATTGGGGGCATTCAGTTGCTCTCCCAAAATCGAAAGCACAACCAGTGATAGCCCTAGAGTTACCACTATCATTTACTGTATTACAGGCTCCATCAAACTCTTGTTGTGCAGAGTTTGCCTGTTGGAAAGGTCTTTTTTTTGTTAAATCTAGGTCTGCCTCGATTATCATTTCCCCTGTAATTATTTCGTCTATCATTTCCCCTGTAATTGTTATCATATTGCCTATTGTAATCACCATTCCGGTTTGAATCCCGGTTTCTGTATTCACCATCGTCATATTCTTGACGTCGAGAATGATTACCTCGAAAGTTCGAATAGTTATTATTTTGATAGCCCTTGCGAAAGTGTCTCAAATTATTACCACTAAAATTACGAGAACTACCATCTTGTCTCCAGTTCTTACATGAAGAACCATCATGTGTTGGATTACTCTTCTTATGAATGTAATTCTGATTACTTCTCCTATTCCAGTTTTGTTGAGCACCCTGAAATTTTTTATTGAAATTAGGGCCATATGGTGCTGCCGAAGCAGCTGGCAACCCTTCTTTCACTTTAGAATTGCTAACTGTAGCATGGGGATGCGCGGTGGCGTACTGGCAACAGTATTCCTCCATGTCTTTTAAGTTTTTGGGTTTACGCTCATGAAGAAATGCAAGGAAAGAATCATTAACTGATGACAAAACCTTGTCTCTAAGTAATAAGTCCATTAGGCCTTCATATGTTTTCTCAGTGTGAGACAACTCAACCCATCGTGTGAATGTACGACGTATTTTTGTAACAAACTCAGAGAAATCTACTCCATTTTCTGGCAACATTGTCCTAAAACGAAGACGATAATCTTCCTCTTTCAGCTGATATTTTTTTAGCAGTGCTGCTCTGACAACATCATAATTAGTCCTGTCATGTTCGTCTATTGTCATAAGAGTAGTCACTGTGTCACCTGTAAAAAATTCCATCAGTTGTTCAACATATTTTTCCTTTTTTATGTTATGCGTATCGCATTAAAATTGGAATCTATCTAGATAATCTGCTACGTCATCCTTTAAAGGATTGAAATGAGGTAGTTTGATCCTACTTACAAATTCTTTTGTCGTACTCGAAGTTGTTTGATGAGCACCTGGACTCGCCAATTTCAATTTCTCTAACTCCAAAGTTGCGAGTCTTTCCTCATGTTCCATTTTTCTAATTTCAGCCTCAACCTGAAGTTTTCTCTCCTCAGCAGCAGCTTTAGCTTTTCTCTCCCCAGCAGCAGCTTGAGCTTTTCTCTCCTCAGCAGCAGCTTTTCTCTCCTCCATTTCCATCTGGAATTTTCTTTCATCAGCTTGGGCTTGAAGTTGGAGTTTTTTCTCCTCAGCCTCTCTTTGATACCTTTTTTCTTCAAGTTCTAATCTTCTATTCTCAGCTTCCATTTTCTGTTTCTTCTCATCTGATTTCAATGCCTTGGTATATTGAGTATTTGCATATTCTTCCAATATATCACCAGACTTACCAAGGGTTAACCCTTGCTGGATGAAGAAATCCTTTGTAGACATTCTGTCTAATGAGATCAGAAACCTGAAAAAATTAACTAAATTACCTTTATAACCCAATCATTGTGGGCACAAGTCTTTTTTTTTAAAAAGAACTTACATATATATTTTACCTTGTCTCAATCTTTGTGGACAACAAGTCTTTTAGCAAAGAACTTGTATAAATATCTCATATAATAAAACAAAACAAATCGAAAATCAAAGAATGAAAAAAATAACGAAAACAACACTAACTCATGTCGTCACAGCTAATGTAAATAGCAACAATTGTCGCTCGCAAATCCCAATTAAGGAAATTTGCAGTCCCTAACGACACGCTCTCAATAGATAACCTCTATTACGTGGTATATATCTAAAGGAGTCACCTTTACCCAACCAGCCCGCTAAAAAACACTAGAAAAATACACAACAATAGTACAAGTAACATAAATAGCAATAGAATGTGTTGCAAAAAAAAAAGCTTAGTCACACATGATATTACAGTAACTAACTTGCTCCTTGCGAACACAGAAACAAAATGTCAAGCGCGCACTGAATGTCAAATCCACTGTAGCATAAAGTGGTATTCACGAACAAAAGTTACCATGACCTTCTCGACTTAGGACTTGCACATTGAATGTTGACGATTTCACGTACTGTTTACAAACACTTGACCTCGAGCAATGTAACTTGAATGCTCGGACGTAGAAAAGTCTGTTGTTGACTGAAACGTGTAAACGACCAGCGGTACCGTTCCCAAAAAGGGACTCGACTTGCAGTTGTGGTCCACGTAGCAAATGCCTAGATGTTAACTTCAGTACTTGTCCTGTTGTGGTTTGTGTAGCATTATAACATAAATGCTCGCACTGTTTATCTGGGTCAACAGTTGATGGCCTATTTCTGTCGTGTGTAGACAAAACTTGAAAGCATAGAGTATGTGTGTTATTCTCAGTTGTCCACTTTGTTCCTCATGACATGTAGCACATGTAAAAATGTAAATTTCTGGACAACAGTGGAGGCATCATAAATGTAGCATAAGTCCACGGAAATGTTAATTTCTCGCTCTGTCCAGCTTAAACCCACAAATGTAAGGTGTACTTATCCTTTTCATGAAAATAGCCCCATCATCCAGAAGTGTAAGTAGCCTGGTGGGGTGTCTGTTTAAGGCTGGCGTGCTGTGAACAATGATCTATATAGCCCCATCAGCTGGCCTACCAGAAATGTAACTGTCTTTTTCTCTTATTGAAGTGATCACTGGCCCAAGACAGTATACATGTTGTTAGATGTGTAGTGCTGGCGTATGATGAACTGAGTGTGGGTGCGAATGAAGGCGCGAATGTGTTTAGGCTCGTATATATGTAGACACTGCAACCCCTACACTCACATGCAGTAGTCAAGGATGCTTGAACACTGCAGGCACGTTTCAAAACATTTATTGACGATAACACACATAGTAGCATCAACAGGAACAGTCATTGTAAACAAGGTCATGCTGACCGGAAATCGATAATAATACATCAGGCGTTCAAAAGGGCTGGTAAACATTCCAATATTCGTGCATGGTCAATAATAATGTTATTCAATGACAGTTCAAAAATGCCGCCTTGGTATCTCTGACTAAACGCGTCAGATACCTTAATCACCTTGACACATAGGTACAACTTGGCATTCCCCGCCAATTGCACATTATCAGGCTGTAGTATAATAGCCGAAAACACAGGCCTCGTTCTGACGTCGGCTGTGTACTGCTGATAAGCAGGTTACCATCAACCCTGCAGTAATGCTTATGTGGACATAAATATGCCGCCAATCTGCGGCTCCCACAATATAACTTCGTCACTGGATTTCTGGATGGTATGAAGACTAATAGTCTTGGATGGCTACCTTGAGCACAACACATAAGTTCTGTAATGTAGGACCGGTGAGCTGCAGTTCACAGACTAGGTAATCTTCTAACATGTTCTGCCACCGAAAGCGTAATAATGGAAAAAGTCGGTATTACCTGTAACCGAATCCACAGAACATAACAAGGAACTCTGCTGTCATTCCAACGCACAGAGATTCACTGGGGAAAACTGCCATCGCAGTCACTTCGAAGATTTTTCCCAGAAAAACACAATGGACTCTCGTCCCTTCAGAAACCAGGACACCTCACGGCTTGCCGGAAGTCTAACTCCACCCCGCGCTTAAAAAACCTGCGCATGGCACACCCGAACTGTTTTACCTTTGAACTTAACACAATGACCCAAAAGGGAGATAACCCCAAATCAACCTGACATCGCAAGCAAAGACCCAATTATTCATCTAACTAGGATGAAAAAATATACGACCAATAGATCGATGTTTGAAACTCCATTGGAAGTGACAGCAAGAAGGTAGTGGTCTCTTGGATTTCACCGCTGGTGGTTGAAAACTTCTATAGCGTGATGTCAAGGATTGAACAGTGAGGTATGTTTTTCTTCGGGTTTTTTTTTTAAATCCAGTGAAAAATACGTGACTGTCAGTGTACATAGATGATATATTCTTTTCCACATCAGACCAGTAAAAAATTAAATTTATCGCTCTGGCAATTGTTCTTCTCCAGTTAATCTTTACAGACTTTATTGATTTATAATTTAAATGTTCTTGGGTTTACTTTCTCTCATGTAAATTTAGACAGCGAGACCGCACAGGCCGCCACAAGATTATATTTAAATGTTCAAAAAATTCTGGATGTTGAAGAACCGAGTCTGGAAGACTCTATAATTTTGCTGGGACGCAAAGGTGTATGATCATTCTATGTGAAAAAATTAGAAAACATGAAATCATATGCTCAATACGTATCATATTCTGACGCGCGATAAATTTACAGTTCAGACTAATTTATACACTCGCGTATTTAATTATATATAATTAAGAAAAACTCTCCGCGAGTGAGATGTGTTTATTTAATAGGTTTCTTCTTTCTTCTTTGATCCTTAGCCGCCGACTGTCAAAGCAGTCAGTGGCCATCACGCTTAGTGGCGTCTTGTAGGGCAACAACAAATTGATTCCACTTTGCTCAGCCGGTGGCCATCCTTCGTACAGTGCCCCAACTCTGGTTCATTCTTTGCATCTCATCCTCCACAGTCCTCCGCCAGGTTGTTTTTGGTCGGCCTCTCTTTCGTTTTCCTTCAGGGGTCCAAAGCATAGCTGTTCTTGTGATGGCATCGGGGTCTCTTCTGAGGACATGGCCAACCCAGTTCCAGCGTCTGCCAGCTATGATGGTGTGTTTCACCACTGACAGTCATACGAGCCTCAGACTCCGGATGTCCTTCCCGCAGCAAAGTTTGTTTATTCATTGTTGTTTCCGTAACTTCAATTTTTTTTACATAGACAGGGGTGTCAGCCCTATGCTAAAACCCCCAACCTGGAGGACCAGGGTGTCTGCTTTCGACTGACCCCTGCCCGCGCCATCCTGTCAAGCTTGGTAGAACCTTCCAGGAGTAAAACTCCCGTTGGCATAGCTCTGGGGGTAATCAGGGTACGCAAGCCGCCATACCTCGACAAGGTATTGACACCGGTTTAATAGGTTTAAATTAACACAAAATCCAGCGAAATAAAATGAAAGAACTAGACCACTGATCACTTGAAACTAATATATTTTACCGTTGCACAGAATGAATTCACTCCAATATAGCCGAAAATCCAGAGGAAATCTAGCAGGATTCTACTATAAGCTAGTGCTTCTTTAAATCTCTGGCAAACGAATGATAAACTGCATTCTTCAGTGGTCTCAATATATATTAAATGAAATGAGGGGTAATATATAGATGTTAAGTTTAACGCCTTATTTGAAATCAGGGAACTTTCTGATTCCTCGCCGCCAGTCCCCGCTATATTACTCAACTCTCTGACCGCTCGTCTCGTTCTGCGAGCGGTTCTCTGGTTCACGCATGAAAACTGTTTATCATATTAATTAGCCCACGTTGTAGAATTCCACGTTGCTATTGTGCATGCTAATGAGCCCGCGTGGAATCCACGCTGTCTATTGTGTTACACACAAATCCAGGGGCTGCGATGTTATTCGAGGCTACAATCCTATCATCTAACAATTCAGGGACTTCACTTTTCATACTATACGTAAGTCACATGTACAAAGGAAATCTGTACACAAAGTACCATTGTAACTGATCTCAGTAATGAGAGATGCAATGATTAATATGATAACATGCTATGATAACCAGAGGTATTAACCCGTACTATATTGGAATTTATTATATCATAGATATACTGCTATTACTTTCAGTCACGTCCATAACAACTAAACGTGCATACAACTTGCTAATATACACAGTCATAACATTGCCAAAACTATCACTAAAAATAATTACCTTTTAGGCTATGGCTTACGAATGTGTTTTGTGTAACATCTGACAGCCCTTGGACTGGCAGCTTCTGCTGAAGCGAGAGCTACTGTCCTCAACGGAGAGAGAGACATGGTTTGCCTGCTCCTCTCGATAAATAGCCTGAAAAACCAGACTACTGTGCATCTTCGTTTGTCACGGGGTGTCCCTAAAATTTTGTGGTTTTTAAGACACCTAATTCTTACGCCATATCATGCCAGCCGTACTTATTGGCTAAGCCAGCCATAGGTACACAACAGTACTCCGAGCATTAGCCAGATAGTACTGAGGCGCAACATAGCCATTCATCAAAGCCAGGGTGGCATTGGCCCAGCAAACCATCATACTCAGTACAATGGCCAGATAGTATTGATGCAAAATAAAGCCAGACACCATAGCCAGAGTGTCCAATATTCTTTACAAGCTGTAATTATCCAGAAGTGTTTTTTTAGACTGTGTAAAATGCGTATATCTTATTTTATTCGTCGGCGAGCAGTATACTTGCCAACGCATCAAGTGTAGTGTACTTATTTTTGGGACTGAGGACTTTTCGTCATCTGACTGTAAAATATTTGTCACAAGTCCAGTCTCAAATTTAAGAGTAATTAATTAGGCAATTATTTAAGTCAATATTATTTTATAACTTTTGACGATTGTGTTATCTTGCAACGTTATTTATTTTATGTTGTGATTATATATATATATATATATATATATATATATATATATATATATATATATATATAATATATATATATATATATATATATATATATATATATATATATATTATATATATATATATATATATATATATATATATATATGTTTTGTCAACTTTGATGGCCTCAGTATCCATCAATTTCGAGAATTAATATAACTGCTACAGCTTTAGAGTGCACACACGAAGGTACAAACAGTGTGCCGCGCCGGCCAATTAACGACTTCGTGAAAGTGGTGCGACAGATTGAAAGAAACATTTTTGGTGCGTATGCCAGGGTTGGTATACCAAATACCTCAATGCATCGTTGATGCCAAACATCTGGTCGTATTGCAGAACGTAGCGACATTGTGTTTCAAGAACTGTATGAAGAACTGTATTACAATTGTATTCTCCACATTTCAAGTTCTACTCAGCAAGCAGTGAAAATGGCCACAGTCTTCAAGCAACAGTGCCTTAGCTAGGAGTGCAGTCTACCACAGAGCCAGTCAAAGAAAGGAGCCACCATCGTGTATTCCCACTGTGATGCGTCGGTTCAGGGGGAGGGCTTAAATACGATAAGTGGTCTAATGTTTTGTGGCATAAGTCCTTCCTATATTTTACGTGGTAGAGCTCCTTTTTTATGTCTATATGGGTTATATGTTTCTATGCTTTTTTTTTGGGTTTTTTTCTGGTGATTTTGGAATACCTCTCACGACGGTCCCAAAATCAAAGAGTCTGTAAGGCCAGCATATAATTCTTTCTAAGTGAGGCCCAGCAAAAAGTGCTGTGTATTATAGGCTCACTTCGAATTTATTATATCCAATTCCAGTCCTAGTTGTGATGTCATGTTCTTTATTGTAGTTCGTGGCTGTTGACTGTTTCTATATTTAGTTCTTCAACATTATTGTTTGTAACCTGCTGCTCTCATCTTACTATCATTTAGTTGATACATATATTAATGTTGTTTGCGTCTTTGTCTTGTCACTGTGTAGTGGTAGAGATTATTTTATTTTCATAGCATTTAATTTTCTTTCATTATCTACTTTTCTTTGCTCCCACTATTGTCACATATTGTCTTTGTGTGTACTGTTTTTACTCCACTCTTTATGATGACTTCATGATACCTGCGCTTGGTTTTATATATATATATATATATATATATATATATATATATATATATATATATATATATATATATATATATATATATATATATATATATATATATATATATATATATATATATATATATAGTATTCTATTTGTTTATTACGAATCTACAAGCTCTAAAGGAGAACGGTTTTTTGTACGTCATACTTATTGTAGATTAGTATTTATATTTTGGGTTGAAGCAACAAGTAGAAGTTGACGGTTGAGTACTATATAGTAAACATTAACGGTAAGACATGGCTACCTTGGAATATTTTATCAAGATAGAACAAACCCTAGGAAAGGAAGGACAGGTTTTGGAAGAGTTTGCTTTCACGCAATTGCGTGTTGCAGAAGAAAAAGAAGAAAAAAGATTAGACTATATTGCTAGAGACGACAGAGCACGGGAAAGAGAAACAAGATTAGCCGAATTGGAACATGAACAGAAAGTGGCAGCTATCGAGCTTGAGAAATTAAAACTACAGCAACAAGATAACCTGAGGAATCTTGTAAAATTCTGGGTCTGCAAAGAAGGACCACACAGCTAATTTTAAGGTTCGCCTACCGAATTTTTCTCCACGGGTAGATGACATTTCATGCTTCTTACACCGTTTTGAGTCATTATGCATGGAATTTAATATTCCAAGAGCATCATGGGCAATTCGTTTAGAATCCTACTTGACAGGGGACTCGTTAACAGCGGTGTACACTTTGGACGAGGAGAATAGAAGGAATTATGACGCAGTCAGAACACCCCTGTTAAGAAAATATCATTTGGATGAGGAAGGCTATCGCCAACGTCTGAAGAAATTGATACCAGAGACTAACAAGAATTTCGAAGAATTCATCTCATCGATTAAGATGTGTTTCAATCGTTGGGTGGAATTGGCAAAAAATTGATCGCACTTTCGAGCGATTAATGTATATAGTGCTGAGGGATAAGGTCTTATGATCTATAAGTCCAGAATTACTCGCCTACTTACACGAACGGAAACCGGATTCTCTTACAATGATGGAATCATTAGGACACCAACAAAGGTTTTCTCAATAATATACTTGTTTCAGTCTTGAGGGATACCGGATGTACCACTGTAAGCGTTAGAAAGTCATTAATTGATCCATCTTGTTTTACATGTACCAAAGTTAAGTGTATAACCTTCGGGGGTACAGTGGAGTACCATCCCATGGCGGATGTTTTTAATTGATACACCGTTTTTTACCGGAAAGGTTAGAGTTTGTATGCTCGATCATCCAATTTCGGATTTGGTTTTGGGGAACATTACAGGCATAAAGGACTGCTCAAAACAGACATCTCTGGCTGGGAATGTCATTAAATGATATCTACAAATGCTGTCATTACTAGAGCACAACATAAGGCTCAGACACAGAGCGAGAATATGATGAACAATGATGGAATGCAGCTTACCATGATAAGTAGAGAATAATTTAGTGCTGTACAAAAAACAGATACCACATTGACAAAACTTTTTCATTTGGCAACGTCAAGAAATATTAAATGAACAAAAACTTTGAGATATTGGTTCCAAATTAAAAAAGATATCTTGATCCGGAACTTTGACGATTTCACGACAGTACGGAAACAAATAATTGTGCCCACACCTTATAGAGCTTTAGTCTTGAGACATGCCCACGATACAGATTGCGCAGGTCACATGGGTATCGCGAGAACAAAGTATAGGATATTAGCTCATTTTTACTGGCAGTGCATTAATAAGGACATTACAATATTTTAATCGCTCGTGTGTTACATGTCAGCGAGTGGCGCGTAAAGGTACTTACCATATGGCACCTATTCAGACCACAGATGTCTCTGTGCGCCCCTTTTCTAAAGTGGCAGTCGATATTATTGGTCCTCTGCCGGTCGCATCGGCCAGAGGCCACAAATATGTCCTAACGTGCATTAACATGTGCACACGGTGGCCGGAAGCTATTCCTTTGAAAAATATTGCAACTGAGGATTTAGCTGATGCACTTTTTCTCATTTTTTGTCTCTTGGGATTTCCAGAGGAGATATGGTCTGATAGGGGTACGCAATTTGTATCTGAGGCAATGTCTAAGGTGATGAGCTTATTTTCGATTGAAAGATCTCTGATTGCGATCTACCATCCGATGTTGAACGGCATGGTAGAGCGTCTAAATTCCACATTAAGCAACTGCTAGGCAAAGTATCTGACAAGCATCCCCAGGATTGGGATAGATTACTGCCCGCAGTACTGTTTGCTTATCGGGAGGTGCCGAATGAGCAAACAGGATTTTCACCATTTGAATTGATTTATGGGGCAAAATCTCGAGGACCCAAGCCTATTTTTAAACAATTACTGCTGGGTTCGGAAGCAGATCCTGATGTGAAATCTTTATATCAGTACGTAGTGAATCTTAGAGAAAGACTAATCGACGCATGTCAGTTGGCGACGGAATCATCGGAGTTGGCAAAAGAAAAAGCGCGATCATTTTACAACCAACATAGGAAGTTACGAACATTAGCACCTGGAGATGAAGTCTATGTGCTATTACCACAAACGGAAAATCGTTTATTAATCTCGTGGAGTGGCCCGTACAGGGTCATCTCGAAACGAAAAGAACAGAAGTGGATTATGTCATTGAGGTAAAAGGAAAAAATAAAACATTCCACATAAATATGCTTTAAATGTTTCATTCGAGACCTGCTAATTTACAGTTAGTCTTTGATTCTGTCGTGGAACATACAGGTCGTCTTGCTTCTATCGCTGTTATTAACGAAGAACAAACTTCTTTCCATGATGTTCCTTTATATTTACCACTCATTCCTCTTCAGCCTACAGAGTCCTGGATATATGTTTCCATATGCACTGAACTTTCTTGTAATCGTCAAGATAAAGTCCGAAGTCTCTTACAGTCTTTTCCAGATGTGCTCACTGACATTCCTAGACGAACAAATATCATTTCTCCTTCTATTAAACTTAGGGATGATCAGCCTATCAGAGTACGACCATTTCCAATTCCATTGCACTTTCGTGATCAAGTGGAAAGAGAACTTGACGACATGCTCCATCTTAACATCATATCTCCTTCTAATTCACCCTATGCTTTCCAATGGTCGTCATTAGGAAGAATGATAAATCAGTTCGAATTTGCATAGACTTTCGGCGACTTAACAGTATTACAATTATGATGCTGAACCCATGCCGGTGCCGGAAGACTTACTGTCCCAAATCTCTGATGCTACTTATTTTAGTAAATTGGATTTGTCAAAAGGGTATTGTCAAATTCCGCTCACAGAAGAGTCCAAACCTTTCACAGCTTTTCTACATCTAGAGGGTTGTGTCATGCGCTTTGGTCCGGTGAATGCGCCAGCTACTTTTGTGGGTATGATTGTCACATATGTAATTAGTGCAGCAGTGACTGTCCACTTTTGCCCTTCCCCCCCCCCCCCCCATCTTGGGTTATATTTTTTGCTACACGAACGACGGATTCGCTATAGCAATTAACATGCGAGCCGTTTGGCAATTGAGCACGGTGGAACAGAGCGAAGTGCACAGCATGGTGTAATCGTTCTTTGATCAGGGAAACACGCGGGCAAGAGGCCAGGCGTTAACAGTTTCTTTGAAGAATCAAGGACGATAAGTCTGAGACGTACTTTAGATTGTTACATTTCAGGGGAATTAACTTACGTAGCTGAGATTCGGAAAATTGCCCGGCCCTGGCCGTAGGTGCGACTTTCGCATTAAGGAGCGAAAGAACGGTATCTAGGGATATATACCTCGTCTCCCAAAAAGTCATTATCAGTTGCTCAGAGACGTTTCTGAAATAACTAGCTCGATATCCTGAGAGTTTTCGTACAAAGTGAATTACTTAGATTCGTGGAGTTGTTTCCAGCTTTCTCTGTTTTGCGGTAATTTATATATTAGCCTTTAAGTGATTTAATGTGTTAAAGTTTTTTTCACTGGAATTTTCGGTGTAAATTGAATAGCGTATTAAATAACAGATACTAATTTTTCCAGCTGTAACGTAAATTTAATTACTCGCTATTCCACAGAAGAGATGCTTAAATTGACTAGTACATACATTAAATAACTGTCTACTGACGGAATATATATTTCCTTCTATCCATTTTGTGTAAATTTATAAATGACTAGTGTTCATATCACGCGTTAAAAGCGATAGGATAAGCTAGACACTTGTAGTTTATAATCTAATTTAATAACGGAGTGAAGAGGTCTTACCTTAACGCGTAGTAGATATAATATTTATATTATGGTTTAATATTTATATTTCTTTCCTAAAACCTAGCGAACTAGCGGTCTTGTGGTCTTATAAATTTATAAGCATCCAGAAACTTTATAATATTGTTGAATCTTCGTGCTATGACCTGTGCGGTCCATTTTCTTCATTACATGAGAGAGACCAAACCAGAACAATAATTGTAAATGTTAAGTGGACCAGAACTATACCAGATTTTACCTATATCAATCTCATCAGCCAGCTGTGGCAGAATATATTGTCAGCAACATTTGTATAACTTAACATAGTGTCTCAGCAACCAGAGGCTAGACAACACAGGATATATATATATATATATGTTTTATTCATCCTGTGTCAGCGATCACCCCGTATGAACCTTACTCCAACCAACGGAAGGCAGAGATACAGTATTTATCCAGGAAAACAATTAAATCACCAACTCCAGCGACTACCGTAAAATTTGCAGTCAGCAACCACGGCAAGTCTGGGGCTGGATTTGGCAAAAATTAATATGACACTGAATAGTCTTATTACTTATTAGTGTTATTTCCACGGAATGCCTGCGACAACCATTGGGTAAGCGAATATGAATGTGGCCACAGTATGAAGGATTGAATGAACTGTAAGAGAGAAACATAATTTTCTGTTGTTACCACTATCATACAAATCTTTTCCTTTTTTGGTTGTTACTAACCTGAGTATTTACGGGATAGATTAATTAGGAACTTGTTCTTTGTTTTCTCTACTGACTATTCCATACCCTTATTGTTAATTTTGATCTTTTGGGTTAATTAACCTCTGTTGGGATCTTCTTTTCTTTTCCTTTACCAGAAGGGAGAACCTATTGGATAAATTTCATTTGTCTGTAAACCATGATCTATTGATGTATATGATTGATGTTGTAAAGGTCTAGTGATAAATAAACTTAATAAACCTTAAAATATTGTGTTCGTCAACCCCTACCCTATATGTTATCAATAGTTTGTTTCCACGTTTGTGCGTATTTGTCACGCAGTGTAACTTGTATTTTGTATAAGGAGAGAAAGTGCGTCTGATTTAAGTATAGTCGTACAGATAGGCTGGATTAGAGAAACTACTCAATCCAGAGACTGTTCTTTCTCTTACACTATCACCTCGTAAGAAAAAAACCATTTCTTACACCTTTCACATAGTTATCACTATCACCTCTGCTCAGACATAACTTACTTACTTAGTCGTTTCCCTTCTACCGTGAGGTGTAGAGGTTTGGAAGAGAGAGCGCCAGACTAACCTATCGGCTGTCTTCCTCCCGGCCTGGTTCCATTCTAGTCCTCGGTCCTTCAAAGATTGTCTAATGTTGTCCTCCCAGCGGACTCTGGGTCGTCCTCGGGGTCTGGATCCTTGGCTCTTTGTTTCCCATGCTTGTCGTGGTATCCGATCTTCTCCCATTCTGCAGACATGGCCAAACCATCTTAATTGGGACTATTCTACTTGGGTCTGCAGGGGGTAGGATTTAAGGCATTGACGTATCGTCTGGTTGCGTACCATGTATCTTCTTGTTACTTCAACCACCTTCCTCAGATACCTCATTTCTGAGGTTTGGATCTGGCTTTTATGGGTTGTAGTCATTGCCCATGACTCGCATCCATATGTCAAGACTGGGACATAGGTGGAGCGGTATACAGCCATCTTTGTTTTCTTACCAACCTCTCTCTTGCTGAGGAATCCTCGATTTATGGCCTGAAAAAGTCTCCCAGCTGCTGCTTTTCGAGTGGCCAACTCTTCTTTGATGTGGATTTTGTTTTAGAGCTGCTTATGACCATCCCTCTCTTCTCCAGCTCTTCCTTCCAGACTTGCAGGTTGGATTGGAGATGTGTCTCTGATTTAGCAATCAGCGCAACATCATCAGCAAATGCCAGCTCCGAAATATAGACCTGTCTCATCTTCCAGTACCCCACTGAATACTTTCTTGTTCTCTCCTTACATGCCTTGATGACATCGTCCATAACGAGTATGAAAAGGTAAGGTGATAGGATATCACCTTGTCTTACACCAGTGGTGGTCCTGAACTCTTGTGACTTATGGTTTGCTGTCCTCACATAATTTCTGCAAGACTTGTAGAAGCTCTGTATAGCATGAATCAGAGGTGCTGGAATATTCTTCCTTGCCAAACAGTCCCAAAGATTGCTCCAGGGGACCCTGTCAAACGCCTTTTCCAGATCTATGAAACAAAGATGCATCTCACTCTTATACTCAAGGGCCTTTTCACTCAGCTGTCTGAGTGTGAAGATTAGGTCTTGAGTACTTCGGTTTGCTTGGAATCCGCACTGGACCTCATCCAATTGTGGCTCAGCTAGGCGTCGGAGTCTCTGCTCTAGGATTCTAGAGTAGATTTTACCAGGGACACTGAGAAGGGATATGCCTCTATGGTTTCCACATTGTCGATTGTCACCCTTTTTGAAAATTGGTGTTATGATGGCAATCTCCCAATCCTTTGGTATGGTCTTGTTGTACCACGCTGCCTGTAAAACCCTTAAGAGTAATAGGTCGCCTGATGCTCCCATGAACTTAACCATTTCTGGTGTTATACCATCATGCCCTGCTGCTTTTCCAATCTTGATTTTCTCCAGTGCTGCCTTCAGTTCTTCCATCTTTATGTCATCTTCACCATCATTGGTTTTCTCTTCTGTGCTTGTGTTTATCATTTCTGATGCTTCACCATGCTCACCATCCAGGAGTTCTGAGAAATATTCTTTCCATCTTTCCATTACTTCCTTCGGGGCAGTAAGCAATTTGCCTTGCTTGTCCTTTATAAATTTGAGAGGGCATTGTTTTTCCTTCCTCATGTTCTTTACTGTCTTGTAGAACAATTTCTGGTTTTCTTGTGCATCTTTTTCTAGCTTTTCTCTAAATTCTTCCCAGGACTTCTGTTTTGCTGCTAGCACTTTGTTCTTTGCTTCTGTTCTGAGTGTCACATATTCTCTATATTTTTCCATTTGTCCTGTTGTGTTTTTAGCTCCTAAGTATTGTTTCCATGCCATTTTTTTTTCTCTTATTTTCTCTTTGACTTCCTCTGTCCACCAAGGTGTCCTCTTTCTCTTGTTCCCAAGTCGGACTTCACCGCATGCTTCTGCAGCGGCTGTCTTTATGATATCATTGAATTTAATCCAGAGGGTTTCCAAGTCATCAGGTCGTTCTTCTGTGTTGCTCACCGCTGCAGCAATAAGCTCCTGATATCTGGTCTTAATTTCTGGCTCTCTCAGCTTGTAGGTCCTAATGCTCATTTCTCCTGCTCGTTTACTTGGTTTCTTGCGTGATGTTGGGCAGTTCCTAGGCTGAGCAACACTTTCAGTTGTTCTTTTGTTTGTTAGCAGGTAGTGATCACTTCCAATCTCTGGCCCCCTCCAGACTCTAGCATCTCGGACATATTTGAATGAGCTTCTCCGAACAATGGCATAGTCGATCACTGACTTCTCATTCTTCGTTGGTTCACATCTAGTGTTTGCATGCGCTTAATGTATTAAACAGACAGAACTATAAACATATATTACCTATTTAATAAAATCTACGACAATGATGAGGATGATTTTGTCCATTAGATCTGATGTCATCACGTACATTGATGATATATGTCTGTATCACAATTCTTGGGAGGAACATTTTGCTGGTCTCAGGTCATTGCTCCAAATTCTACGGTTACATAATCTCACAGCAAAACTCTCCAAAATTCAGATAGGGTTTCAATAAATTACCTTCTTAGGACACAGAGTCGGTTACGGCTGTCTGAAACCTAAGGATACTACTGTGTCACGTATCATAAATCTCTCTATACCGACAACAAAGAAGCAAGTTCGCAGTCTCCTTGGGTTGCTGAACTTCTATCATACGTTTGTACCAAATTTTTCGTCCATCACTTCAGTTCTGTCATCGTTAACTAGAAGGGGCTCTCCTAGTAAAATCCTATGGAATGCAGATTGCGACAGAGCATTACACCATATTAAAATTTGTTTTTCTAACGCACCTATTTTAAGATTACCTAACATGCGTTTACCGTTCATTCTCAGGACTGACGCATCTTTGGAGGGAATTGGCGGGTGCCTGATGCAGGACTTTCACGGAGCTATTCATCCAGTTTTATATGTTAGCCGAAAACTGAGTACGACAGAATCCATGTACCCCGCCATTGAACGTGAACTGCTGGCATTGGTATGGTGCATGACCAACCTTCAGCAGTACTTATTGAGTGAACAGTTTGTCCTGCAAACTGACCAAACGTCATTGACATATTTGCAAACTGCCAAGTGTCCAAATCAGCGTGCAGCCAGATATGCTATCCTTCTACAATCTTATGATTATACAATTCTTCCTATAAGACGTAGCAGGAATGTTTTGGCCGACACGTTATCCAGATGTGTCATACATGATTAGGACAGTAACTTGGCATGGACATGATACACGGAGTGATAGTTGCGCTGAGTGGGTACTTATGAACCTGACTATATCGGAACATTGCTAATGGTGAAACTCTTGATTTCTGCAAGAACGTTTAGTATCATTCATGAATTTTGTTTATTTACCTACAAGAGAACATTTTGGTAAATTATGGGACTCTATTGGTAATTTTTTTTTAATAGATTGCATTTGGTCCACTACTACACTTAGGTTATTACTGACATAGTGTGATTATTATTATTTTATTTGACTTCATTCATTGACGTAACCATATAGGATAGACTGTCACAAGAGGTTTCGGAGGTGCATTGTTGGCCGTCCTTCTTGGGAAAACCGGTAGTTTTCTCTTGGGGGGAGGGGGGGAATAATGTTACACCTCTTTTTATGCACCTCAATGTTTTCATTATTTTGAAACGCTGCGGTGTTCAACTAGAGTGTCGCGGGAACAAATGTTGTGAACTGAGTTTAGGGTGTGTGTTATGATTGTGAGCGTGATTTGAGTAAGTCCGTGGGAAGAATGCATGTCGTGAATGGGGAGATAGTGTTGGGTGATGTTTGGCAGTCAGTGAACGGGTGAGAAGTTTATTCAGCTGGTATGGCTGTGTTGGATGTGTATTTTTCATGATATTCTATGTCCGCCAGTGTGTATGCATACTAGGAAAGTGTTTATTCATATGTATACCTGATATTGATTATGTGCCAGGAATAGATATTCATATAGCGGACTAGTAACAGATAGACTGTACGGAGAGGTGACGAAAATACTGTTACTACTGTGTATTCCACATACATGAACATGGATGGCCCTATGTGGGTGGGCTTGAAATTTAGGTGATTATGAATTGTTTATCGTGAATGGAGTACGTATTGGATGTAGTTGTCAATAAATTATATAACTGTCATCAGTGTTCATCTAACATTACTTCGACCTGGGTTTGTGTGCAGTTGCATTGATAGATGAAGTAACATTTCCCCTAAAGATCTTGCTTGACCACTTTTCTACCCGCTCCGCAAAATATACACATAAGGGAACGCCCTAATATATATATATATATATATATATATATATATATATATATATATATATATATATATATATATATATATATAATATATATATATATATATATATATATATATATATATATATATATATATATATATATAGAGTTGATTTTATAGTCAGCTAGCATAGACGTTTGTATGTACAGAGGCAATCTGTACACAATGTAACATTGTAACTGATCTCAGTAATGATAGATGTAAGGATTCATATAATAACATACAATGATAACCAGAGGTATTAACCCGTACTACATTGTAATTTATTATATCATAGATACACTGCCATTACTTTCAGTCGCGTCCTTAACAGCTATGTATATATATATATATATATATATATATATATATATATATATATATATATATATATATATATATATATATATATATATATATATATATATATATGTGTGTGTGTGTGTGTGTGTGGGTAATTAAATTAACATCTTAACATATGGGAGCCGCGCTGGTGTAATGGCTACGACGTTGTACTGGCGACCAGGTGTTCATGGTTCAAACCCGGCCGTCGGCGTTTGAAGAAATGTTTACGACCGGAAATTTGACTGAATAACCTGAACGGCTCCTACACATAAATCCCGTGTGGATGGGAAGGAGCGAAGCTCCTGACCGGGTTGGAAGGAAAGTCCACTGACCCCCCCAGCCTCATGTCATTGGGCCGAAAGAGCCGGAAAGCTCGAGTGCCGCTGGTTATTTAAAAAAAAAAAAAAAAAAAAAATTAACATCTTAGTTCATAACTTGTGCTGTGGGTGTTTAAGTGTTTCATTGTTATCTTCCGGCTAAACCGGAAGTGGGGACTCACATATTCTGGCACTCAGTCTATTTATTCTAAATAGGGCAACGCTTTTATTTAATTTTGTATCAGCCTAGTTTGGATGTCTCAAATCTCTGTACACTAGGTTTTCAGATGACTTAATAAGGAGTTAAAATTTAGCGCTCTCTGTCGTGGAACATTTTAATTTGCCAAAATTTGAAGGAATATCTAGTGACCTGTACCTGGCCCACAAGATGAAAATAATAGCCGAAAACGTCTTAGAAGTTTTTCAAGATTACATCTGTGAAAGGATCACTGAACTTGGTGACGTTGTACACACAATTGGGAACAGGCTCACGGAACTTGGTGACGTTATACACAAAATTGGGAACAGGCTCAAGGAACTTGGTGACGTTGTACACAAAATTGTAAACAGGATTACAGAACTTGGTGACGTTGTACACAAAATTATGAACAGGATTACAGAACTTGGTGACGTTGTACACAAAATTATGAACAGGATCACAGAACTTGGTGACGTTGTACACAAAATTGGGAACAGGCTCACAGAACTTGGTGACGTTGTACACAAAATTGTGAACAGGATTACAGAACTTGGTTACGTTGTACACACAATTGTGAACAGGATCACAGAACTTGGTGATGTTGTACACACAATTGTGAACAGGATCACAGAACTTGGTGATGTTGTACACACAATTGTGAACAGGATCACAGAACTTGGTGATGTTGTACACACAATTGTGAACAGGATCACATAACTTTTCAATTTTTAGCGCCATTTAAGTTACAAGCATAGCCTAAACTGTTTTTTTTTCTTTTACTTGTCGCATTTAGGTCACCCGTCAAGATTGCAATGTATTTACTTTTTCTTCTTTATTTATGATATTAGGCATCTAGTGTAAAACACGCCCTTCACAGTTTCTTCTTTTTTCAGCTGTTGTGTATCAATAACTGTGTAACAGGACTATGTATGGTGTTCATCTTTATTTTTCTTTCAACACTTTGGAATGTTGCTGACGTTAATCTAGGTCATGTTGCTTCCCGTTCTATATGTGTCTTTTGTTCTTCATTTGACAGCATTTAGAATCACACTTTTATTATGAGATACAATTTTTTCCCAATGTCGTGAGGAAAGCACCATTTCTCCTGTGTTTAGTTTCTTCTTTTCTCTTCTCTCCCAATTTTATTTATCACAGTCCCATGACGTCAGTTTCGTCGTTTGAATTGCTGCTGCCACCTGTACAGTTTTCCCTTGTTTGTTTAGCTTTCGAATATTCCAAGTGGCCGGAGTGGAGATTTTTATTACATGAAACAAGTGAATCTGTAGTCTCGACTCAATTCTGTCTTCTCTGGGCTGTATCATAAAACTCCTTAATAGAGGACTTTCTTCCGTTTTGGATGGCGGGGTTACATTTATAAATAAATATAGGTCACTATCAGGTGCTCGTTGGACAGAAAGAGAACACAAGACATCAGAAAAGAAATATTATTGATAGGCTTACCGGGCATTGAACAAATAACCCTTAAAATTGCGCCATCGCCTTGCGTTAAAGTAAACTGTTAAAGGACATACAACCAATTTAGCACTCCAACAAAAGTGATTCATTGGTCGAGGTCATTCTCACGACACCTACACAACCACGGTATATAGGACCCGTGAACATCTTAGACATTTAAAGACGCAATCATTAATATACCTTTCTTATTATAGGCATGAACGAAAAGAAGGCCGAAATACTTGTGTCTAGTAGTGTGTAGTAGAAGATAAACAACACACAAGTGACGGGTTGGTTAAAGTCACGGATGAGTGAACACTTAAATAAATAATGGAGGAAACTCGAGTGCTGTGAATACTAAACAAATAATAAATTATATATAAATGTATATTCTTCTTCTTCTTGCGATCGCATCTTTGATGTTTACACCGTCAGACGAGTTCTGATGATGAATTCGACCGTTGTTTGGAGTTCCTCTTTAGCTCCATACAGCTTTGAGTTTAGTGTTGAGTCATTGGGCCAGTTTATCTTTCTTAACTGGTCGTTGTCGTGAAGTCTGATTCATAATCCGTCATTCTGACCAAACAGTGCGCCATACTTTATAAAAACTGTATGATAGACGAACCAATGAAATCGCACCTTCATGCAGTGTGTACAGAAACATTAGGCAGTCAAAATGGCCAGTCCAAATCTGTGCAAACCAGTGGAGGATGGCATTAAAAGACAGAATTATGAGCGAAGTACCACCTGGAAGAGGTTAGTAATTTAATAATAAGAATGTTGCTGAACCCGTCTGTGCAAAGATTTCCACGAATAGTATTATAGGAATGGAGAAATCTCGAGTGGAATGCATCGGGACATCAGGTTAGTCCATAATTTTGGTGTTTAGGCTACGCATACGAAAAGATGGGAGTATGTACTCAAAAGACAATTAGCTAGAATGTTAAAGAATAATCCAGGCCGTATTTTAAGCCTAAGATGAAGGAAATCGCTTCAGGAATAAGGAAGATAATTGGAATCTTAGTTTTCCAGATTTGTACACCTAGTCAGATTATGCATACATTTTCGGAAAGCAAATACACTTTGGCAGTTAGCTCCCTCTGTCGTTCAGCCTTGGCCTATATATAGGACGCGGCATAAATGGAAAGCAGGCCATACGAATTTCAAATACAGTGAGCGTCAGCGTGTTAATGCATATTGCCTTTGCCTTTTGTATCTGAGAGCAGACTAATAGATACCCATTAACAGCTCGACTGTATGTACTTGAGGGTAAAAAATAATGTATATATATATATATATATATATATATACAAATATATATAATATATATATATATATATATATATATATATATATATATATATATATATATATATATATATATACATACTGTTCAAAAAAAAGAAACGCATAGCTATCCGAGGGCGCATTTTTATGAGTTTGTAAGTAAAATTTGGTGCTAGGGTATATAAAAACCAGCCTCAATTGTTCTTTACAGCGTCAAATGCACGTGTTGACCTGAATTGCGTTCGTTTTTGTAATCATTACAACGCGGTGGTCAATAGTGTTTAAGACGCAATTTTTGACCACAGCTCATGTTGCGCGCATGTGAAAGCAACAAAATTTGGAGTAAACACTATTCACTAACTACGCAACTGAAACCCTATAAAAGGATAACGCTACACACACAAAATTCAGTTCATTTTCAAGCAGACATTTAATGTCGTCTCTATCGATAAATTTAAGGAACATTGCTATTGGCCGACTGCACGCAGGCGAAAGTCAAAGTCAGGTTGCCAGGCATCTAAACGTGCATCAGAGTACCATCAGTCGACGGTTCTAAGCCACTGGCTCAATTGAAGACCGGCATCGCAGTGGACGACCCAGAGTGACAACAGCAGCGGAGGATCGCTTTATTCGGCTTCGTCACCTCAGAGACAGGTTTACAACAGCTTCCTCAACTGCCCAGGAAGAGTGCGCATCCATCCCACAGGCCCACATCAGACGTCTGATCGCATCCATGCCCAGGAGATGCCAGTCGCTGATCGATGCAAGAGGAGGCCACACACCATACTAACGGGAAAGCCCGTACGCCAAAAAACTCTCGTGACCCAGATACAAAACAACTGTCCATTGATTAGTTGAACCCTAAGGTATTCTTGTGTGCAATTTGAACAATTAACTCATTAAATTAAAAAAGTTATTGAATGTCAAAATGTGTGTGCCTTCAGTAGCTATGCGTTTCTTTTTTTGAATATATATATATATATATAATATATATATATATATATATATATATATATATATATATATATATATATATATATATATATATATAAATATATATATATATATTTTATTTTTTTTCCCTTATCCAGCGGCACTTGGGCTTTCAGCCCTTCGACCCAATGACATGTCATTGCGAGGCTGGGGAACCTGAGGACTTTCCTTCCAACCCGGTCAGGAGCTTCGCTCCTTCCCATCCACAGAGGGTTTATCACAGGAGCCGTTCAGGCTATTCAGTCAAATTTCCGGCCGTAAACATTTCTTCAAACGCCGACGCCCGGGTTTGAACCATGAACACCTGGTCGCCAGTACAACGCCGAAGCCATTACACCAGCGCGGCTCCCATATATATATATATATATATATATATATATATATATATATATATATATATATATATATATATATTAATTAGATTGTGCGTTAGGCAGTGTGCAGATGTGTTATGAAACTACTGTGTAAATTTCTGGAGGCAAAACCCAAGCCAGTATATATTCAAATAATTTGAGAATGGAAGCGGATAGTGTATCCTTAGTTTTAGAAAAGCATTTAAAGAATTATTTCTTGAAGGAATGGGCCACACACCAGGAACATAGGAAAGGATGAAAGGAATTACTTTACTATATTGATTGTGATATTACTTAGTGTGTTATACAAGACCTAATAAATGTATGGAGGCAAATCATGGACAAATGGCTCTAACTAAGGATTTGGAGAAAGATATATTTACAGTGAACTGAATTGTGTTATTGCTGATGTGATATGACCTGTGCGTCTATCTGCACTCTGTCATCTGAAACTATCTCTCATCTCCTACTTCTGTGATAAAGGGATAGAGATAGGCAATATAGTGGTAAAATTAAATATATTTCAGGTTGCATCCTGCAATTAACTTCCACCTTAAGGAGCCAGACTCTACTATAAGATCTAGTGGTGCGAGCGCCCTTTGATTGTTAGAGGGACAGTTACCCAAATCCTAAGGCCTGGAGGAGACCCAGTTTTCTTGCCAGACCCAAGGTGGAACAGACTACTAAATCAAGAATTGAAGCTAAAGAGCTTGCAGTACATACAGTGCATCTGTGAGATTGACTACCTGGTGGCAGTCAGAGTTGGTGTTATAAATCATATTTGCAGCTTGCTCTAGAGCTTGAATCTCAGCTGTATAGTTGAAACAGATTTTACTAGTGGGAATATGCCTAGTCTCATAGTGGTTGTCAGGATATGAGATAAAGATACCGGCGCCTCCATTCTTAACAGTATTTTTTGCTGATCCATCTGTGTAGGCATGTGTCAGAAAACTGTATGACGATATTCCCAGTTATCAGGAACACTATTATGGTGGGTGTGGGTTGTATGTAGATGAAGATCAACAATGGCATGTACGAATTAACCCAACACCACTGGTACAGTTCCATAACGTTTATTAGACTGATATCGTGGAAATCAATTACATCTAGCAAATATACTGACTCACTGTAGAAAAATCTGCGAGAATAAACGCTCAATTCAGTAAGATTTAGGCATAAAACGATAATAAATACATTAGCCCGCATGTGTCTGACGGTTGGCATCTTCGACGCCAGCAGCGCTGCTTTTTGCACAGTGCTAAGCCTATAGACCGATTTCACGGTAATAGTCTGACACGCTTTTAGTTTCGTTTTCGAGAAACACTACTAATATTTAACATTTGCCCGATCTGCTGCATACACTTTGTAGTCTAGCCTTATAATAAACTATTGGCGGAAGCGTGCCGCAAAATAACTATCTGAAGTAACGCTTTCTGTCAACTTTAAAGCAAATTTAGTAGTAATCCTTACATTGTTTGGTAGTATTACACGATACAATACTAATTAGTAACGCAAATTCTTAACCTGCCCCGTCAACACCCCGCTTCGCTGACACAGTCTGCAACGCATATACACACGCTGTGGAAAAGCCAGCCAAGGCAAAACCACGCAGACAATTTTATTTTTCTCCTAGTGGTAGCATTTCTGACGTAACTAAAACAAGTTAGTTATTTGAAAAATACATGCTAGCGAGATGAGGGAGAGGAAAGATGGCGGACTTGTGTAAAATTTTATCTGACGACTGACGATGACAAAAATTGGAAATTTTAAACCATTATGAAGTTCCCCATAAAAAATTATATGGTAGTATGACGTAAAGTTCGCTGAGTAAGAATGTACTTTAAATAATATGATAGTCCCAGTATTAGATAAGTTATTGAAGAAATACTAATATCTACGGACACTCGACCAGACAGACTGGCGTTCCTGCTTATGTTTTTTGGTAACGTTAGGAGGACGCGAGCTTGGAAAAGAGGCAGGGAGGTACATTCAAATTCGCTTGGGTAAAAGAGTATGATTGAAAAGGGGAGCGGTAGGAAAAATGTAATCCTAAACGAAACATCTTTTTGTATTGGGCATGACAAAAGCAGACTGGCCAATCGACCACCAGACGCAGAAATTATTCGAAATTATTTTGGTTTTTCATTCAAACTGCTTTTGAATTCAATTAGTAGAACGTTTCGATTGGCCAGTGCTAGTAAATATTAGCAAAAGGCTTTGACTATTCATTGCGAGTTGAACTAAAAATTTATTCAGGTACGCTGAGAAACAGCTGTGTTAATCCTAAACTTAAATAAAGAATAAATTCACAGTCTGTGCAGTTCGGAGGAAGCTGAGGCCATTTCTTCACACAGTCAGCGTCATTTGTTTATATATTTCTTGCTTGTGGTAAGGATATTTTATGAAATTTAATATGTTTGATCCAACTACAAGGTTAGATACTGCTATTGGGAAAAAGTGAAGGACATGCCGGGAGCAGACATTGTTGAGTCCTCACATTAAACGGTATCTAACTGATGTATGTTGTTATGATTATGTTGTCATATTATTGTATTAAAATAGATTAGTAAGCCTCTGTGTTCAATGAACACTGTTTAACATGCATGAAGCAAATATAATTGAAAAGAAAAGAAGATAATATCATATCAAAGGAAATGTGGTTACTCCACATTATTGTATTGATGAAAAGTATGTAAACGTACAGTGGCGTATCTGCTATAAGGACCTGAGGTGTGGTCACAACAAGGTGGGAGTCCTGTACAATTCGGGGCTAGTGCACTTGTAAGGCATGCGAGGCTGACCCCATACCCACGTAGGAAATTAAGTGTTAGAAAAAGTGATCAGAGGTAAAAGGCCAGGGTGTCCTTTTGTTGCAGAGGGTCTATGTTCCTGTTGCCGGCTGGTGACAGGAAACCTGCTGAGTACTAATAAACGCCAACCAGTCTCCAACCAGACTTATATGCTGTCGAAGACCAGTAGGAGCTTTGGCGAGTGGTGAAATTGAAACTTTCTGCAACTACACAGTGAAATATCTTTCAACAAGGACTCCCAGGAGATGTGTTAGACACCTGGGGCATCTCTGACATTTTCTTGTGTTTCAAAACAATACACAGGACGTTTATGGGGGTAGGATGAACTACAGCCCTCATATACAGTGACTCTACCTTTATATGAATAAAGTGAATTCTGTTAATATTTCCTACAGGAAAGACATATATATATAAATACATAATAACATTTTAGTTATTGGGCAAATTGTCCCAACATTTTAATTGTTCTTTTCTGTAAACTATCTTGTCCTTATTTTCAAAGACCTGTCCACAAGCTATGAATGGACAGGCAAAATAAATTGTAAAGAAAATTTGTTAAAGAAAAACTTAACTGCTAGTTTTATTATCTTCTTTATAGAAACTTAAAGTGTTTGACTGTTGTGTACCATCATTTCATTTCTCCCCTAGACACTAGGTACACCATACACCATACACTAGAGCCAGAATAGTGACCGTGTGAGACCTAGGGAGGTAGCGGTAGGTTCTCTGCACATAATTCACCAACATCATTTATAGAGTCAGAGACCTACATGTGCTTGACCTCACACGGTTAAAGCAGACACCTTTTCATTCTTTTAGGATACCATCATAACCTCCCCAGCAAAATCAACTTTGCTACACTCACCTCCAGGCTGATATTGCCTGCAGGAAATAACGCTGAACTCTCGTGTTCACGAACTGACTTTACACGAACACACACTAACAGTTATACATAAAGTCCTTGATGCGGCATACCTTCCTCGCACAATCCTAACACCATCCAGGTGTGATCCACTTATTAATAGTGTTTGGCGGCATTAACCATCGCCATCTAGATTCTCTCCGAATCTCATCCAGGCGGGAAACCAACAACGCCTGTATTATTCCAATACCGCTACAAGGTGGGAAACGTGTCGCCTTTCTTCCAGTAGCTCCAGGGGCGGACACTGCAACGCCCTATACTGTCCTACACGAACAGGAATATTAAAATGGTTCCACCAGGAACACTTCTAGGCGGTACAATAACCTTCGCCTGTACAATAGGTAGGACCTACCCAATATATTAATATATTTCCTCATATATTAGAATGAACACATCAGTGGTTCTCCAGTCACACAATACGAGCTTACCGCTCGGCTTCTAATGACAGACTCGAGCGTACAGCTCGGCTGCCAAACACAGACCGTCGTCACACCAGACTTGTATTCACTACATGCTTTCTCCCCACGCATGCACAAGTCACACCATGTTGACATAAAGTCAGACATGAACTCAATACTTGAGTTACACTTAACCAAGTGTTAACAACAGTTCAGTGACCCTTAACGCCAATCACTATCATCATTCATAATCATGAAAATGTTCTGTGACAGCATGTATCCATGATTGTTCGGGATAGCTTTCTTGGATCATACTCAATGTAACAGTTCGTTTTTGCAGATCATTATACTCATATCCAATTGTGAGACCACTGACTGGTGTATTAATTCGGAGGGTACTGCTGTCCTGTTCCCATGGTACAGGGTATAAGGTGGGCTTCAGCGGCGTGTTCTTCATGATAGGTCTTCTTGATGCTGTCTTTTTCTCCGATGGACAAAGCTGCTACGTTTTAGACGTCCCAATGCCAGATCCTCTAGTCTTGCCTTCATTGGCATACTGTTGTACTTTTCCATCTGGATCATGCTTTTTGTGTCTCTTCTATAGGACAATTTCTGTAATATATATATATATATATAGAAAAGAAATTAAGTGATTATTACAGGCAATCGAAACGGCGCCATCGCCTTAGTGTGAAAATAAATCGTGAAAGGACGCACAGCCAATTTAGCACCCCAAAAAGTGCTTCATTGGCCGAGGAAGACTATAAAATTCATCGAGGAAGGAAGTGGAGACAGACATAATGGGAGAAGAATGTGAACAAGAAGATAATGAAATCACACACTTTGAGAAAAAGAGAGCTATCCAGACTATCAGAAGAGAACAGAATCAACACAACGACGACTACCACACTCTTGGCCGGCAGGGACAGATCACCATTTTTCGCCTCAGGACAGGGCATAACAAACTGAATAAACACATGTACAAGCTACGACTGTCTGCTTCACCACTGTGCACATGTGGATTAAACGAACACACTACTGAGCATGTTCTACAGGATTGTCCTCTGTACGACCAGTTAAGAAAGATATACTGGCCCAATGACTCAACACTAAACTCAAAGCTGTATGGAGCTAAAGAGGAACTCCAAACAACGGTCGAATTCATCATCAGAACTCGTCTGCCGGTGTAAACATCAAAGATGCGATCGCAAGAAGAAGAAGAAGTATATATATTTATATATTAATTTATTATTTGTTTAGTATTCACAGTACTCGAGTTTCCTCCATTATTTATTTAAGTGTTCACCCATCCGTGACTTTAACCAACCCGTCTCTTGTGTGTTGTTTATCTTCTACTACACACTACTAGACACAAGTATTTCGGCCTTCTTTTCGTTCATGCCTATAATAAGAAAGGTATATTAGTGATTGCGTCTTTAAATGTCTAAGATGTTCACGGGTCCTATATACCGTGGTTGTGTAGGTGTCGTGAGAATGACCTCAGGAATAATTCTCGGACAGTGTAGTGTCTGGATTGGATTTGTTACAGGCCGTTATAAGTTGCCAAGTTTTGAGTAATTCTTTGTTGTCCGGCTGATTTTCGTCGCTGCGAAATAGCTCCGCGACAAAAGAGTTGCAGACGACTCCGGTTATCTACTGAAACAATTCGGTGTGAAAGGAAAGTCAAGAACAAGGACACTTAAGAGGCTCGGTGAAACTGCGGATATGGCATCGCGTTAGCTGTGGGACAACCGCAACGAGCTATGGAAATTAAGACAGTAATGTATTTACAACATAATGGTTACTTTCAAAGTTACCTCAAGCCGGCAGTATGGATAAAAACCAGGACTGAAGTTTAAAGCTGCAACCAAAGTGGATTGAGTTCAATTCCCAGCACAAGCTGGATAGACAACACAAGGCTGACACTTGGGAGTCATGACCCAAGTGGGCCCGCCCAATACCCTTAGAGTGTAAAGGAGATTAAAGGTCGAAACACTTGATCGTCAAATGAACTTCTGATGATCAGTTGGTTCCGGTTGTAGCGCTCTGTATGGAGTTTCCTATCATCAAGACATGGGTGCCGTAGGGCGGAAAGGCTTGGAACGAATTAGTTGATAGCCATTCTCTCTCTCTCTCTCTCTCTCTCTCTCTCTCTCTCTCTCTCTCTCTCTCTCTCTCTCTCTCTCTCTCTCTCTCTTTCTTTCTCTCTTTCGCGCTTATCTTAAAAGCAAGTGGAACAACAGCAATGATATATGTCTTCATTTTAATATTTGTTTCATGTTAAAACTGTTTTTGGACAATCCATGAGCTTGTGACGTTATACTTATCTTCAGCTTCAATACCTGCTTTTAAAAGAATCCTTTAGTAAGTCGATAATTGTTTCGTATAAACTATTATAGACAGGCCAACAAATACAGTTTTTTAAATGGTTCACGTGAACCAAAATTTTGGCGGTTGTTCCGTGCAAAACGAAATAAAGTGTTTGAGAACAAATTATGCAACACTACCAGAAACAAACCCTGCGTAGACAGAAAATGACTAATGCGGCCTTAGGCATGTCGTACAAGGCGGCTAATATGAGGTTGTGCAAGGAGCTGGCAACATCATCTTGTAAAACAAATTGCGAAATAAACCGCCACTGCGTGTGAATGTTTGGTGCCAGCTTCCTGCAAGGGAACAAGCTACAGCAATTATTCCATTCTCGATAAGGAACGCAAAGGAACTTGACTGATGAAAAGAGACAATGAGCAATATAAAGCAGCGAAAACCGTTTGCAAGCAGGATCATGATTGGTTGCCAAAATTATGATGATTTTATAAATAATGAGTTATCTTTCTTTGTTATTTATCTCCCCCTTCATGTGTGAAATTTCACCTCCTCTCTGTCTTTCTTGTTATAATCATTACTGTAATTATTATTATTATTATTAGTTCCGGCAAAAACGTTTGTGAGCATCATGTCCCCCAGTTTCAAGTTATAAATCAGATGAATAATTATTCGGAGACAGCAAAAACAGATATGAAAGACATAATATTGAGAAATCCCTGGTGCACGGAATGTTTATGAAACAGTATAGTATATGGCATTTTGCGTAAAAGAAGTACACAGCTTGAAAAATACAAATGAATTATATCGCCATTTTGTTTAACCTGTTACCAAAGTTTGTACTGCTGGGAACAACCGCATTCAAAATTTGTGAATAAATTTTCATCTACTGGTTTTTTTTTTTTTTTTTTTTTTAAGTAATAATGATTCCCTTATTTGTTCTCTCCACCCAGGGGTATCGTTGAACATTTTATTTTATATTGTTGCTCCTGATGTTAATAGTACCATCGCATGAAAGATGCGTGTCAGAGGCGAAGAGTCGAATAGTCCTGGAAAATACAACGTTCAGTCAAGCGAAACGTATTTTACTAAGCAAATCTTTGTCAATGGAAGTAAGAACGAGAGTTCTTCAATGTTATATAGAGCCAATCCATACATATGGAAGGGAATCATGAGTAATTAGAAGGAAAGTGGGTGAATCTCTGGAGGTAAAAAAAAGAACATTTGCTTTTACAAAAGAACGTTAAAAATACCATGGACAGCTAAAAAGAGTCACGTGAAAAAAGATACAAAGGCGCATCAAGCTTATTACTTATTAAGACAAAAAAATAATAAACTTTCTTTGGACATATATGAGAAGGAGCGTCCGATTGGCATAGTGATTAGAGCACTGGTATCTTGCAGCAAAGGTGCCAGGCTCGGTTCACGGTAAATTCATGTTCTAGTCTACCCAGATGTAAATGGGTACCTGATTTTTCTCTTGACTTAGTGAAGGAAAAGGCAGCGAGGAAGGGAACTGGTAATCCCACCTCTTGATGTTGGACCTAGTATAGTGAAGTCTCTAACACTTCACTCCCCCACGGCCGTATCTTATGTGGGGTTATATACTATGAGAGGAGGACAGTTGAACTGTGTAGTGACAACATTAAAGATTGAAGGAAAAAATAGAGAAGACGCCAACGAGAGTAGATACTGAGCAGTTAAACATTGTGGTATGCTAGGAAGTCACCAACTCAGAATTGATAAACATTGCTGGGGTCATGAGGTTGTGGAACGGCACTATCACCTACGCCAAATGGCATACCACTTAAAGAAGAATTGTTATACCGCTGATCAACAAAGCTATGTAGAACTGACACGCTATATAACTTTATGCCAACTTGTCAGCTACTTGTACCTTGGCTCATGGCGTTAGACTTAACATTAACTATAGTTACCATGTTATAAATTAAAATGCGTGTATTCTGTATAATTAGTCAAGGGATATTAGTTTTAAATAAAACAGTCAGATATGCCCTCCTCTCAACTTCACGAAAAATCTGAAGTTTAACATTGCTATTCTGCCACAGGTATCTGACAGTTAATCCGTCACGAGGTCAAAATTCGAGTCCAAATATTCTCATGTTAGCTTCCATAAGTGTCTCTAGGAATCGGTTTTTGTCATTTTTTGTTTTGTGTGTGTGTATGTATGCGGGTGTGTGTGAGTGTGCATGCGCGCGCACGTGTGTGTAGAAGGTAGTTTTCTTGTCAATAAACGTAAGCCATAATCCTGACTTAGGCATCCACTATCTGACCCCCTCCTTGATGGCGAGCGCTCGGCCTGCGGTGAGCAAATCGCCTTGAGGCGACGTCATGGTTGTAGTCGTTGTAGTGGTGGCTTCCTGTGTTCCATTGAGCTGTGTATCTACGAAAACGGTTCAGCAAAATTGAAGGGTCGTCTAGATCTTTCTTCTCCTTCATGTCATATATGTCTGGAGAATAAAAAAATAAAATAGATGCAACATCTGGAAGTCTTCTCAGTACAGCATAAACACCAAATTAAGATTATATGAGAGATGTGTACTTTCTGTGCTTCTCTATGGTGTGGAATGCTGAAGAGTAACAGAGAAGGAAATGTCGAAATTGTGCTCCTTCCACACAATCTGCGTAAGGAAAATTCTCCGAATCTTTTTGCCGAATACTATCACTAACAAAGAACTACTTACTCGGAGTAACCAAGAGGATATGAACACCATCATAGTTGGCAGAAGCTGGAGTTGGGTTGGCTACGTTCTCAGAAGAGACCCTGAATTCATTACAAGAACAGCTATGCTATGGACCCCCGAAGGAAAGCGAAAGAGAAGCCGGCTAAAAACAACTTGGCGGAGAACTGTGGAGGCCGAGATGCAAAGAATGAACCAGAGCTGTGGCACTGCATGGAGGATGGCTGCCGACCGAACAAAGTGGAAGCAGTTTGTTACTGCCCTACAAGACACTACTAGGCGTGATGGCCACTGACTGCTTTGACAGTCGCCGGATAAGGATTAAAGAATAAGAAGAGGTGTAATGATTTGCAGTTGTTGCTTTTTGAGTTTACAATTAAAGACAAAGAAAGAACAACACCACTGTTACCTTAGGTATATAATAAGTAGGGAAGTACTGAATAGTGGTTTTTACTATTCAGCCGAATACGAATAAAGGCCTTTAACTATTCGGCCGAATACGAAAAGTGAGTGAACGTTTGGCATAAAAAGTTGTGCTCGAAAGGTCTACAGATATTTTTTTATTAATTATAAAGTATTCAACAACAAACACGTGACGTTTCAAAGTTTCTTGGAACTATGTAATGCTACTAACTAACCACTAATCAGTTTTTAAATTAGTAAAGTCATTGCTGCACGAAACATGCATTCGCTTTAAAAAAAAAAGAAAAAAAAAAAAGACGAGTCTCTCAACATTCTCTGCCAAAAGATATATGTTGTCTGACAACGTGTTGCCGACTTTTCGTATTCGATTGAAGCGTACTATTCGGCCGAATACGAAAAGTTCATTGAATGTACTATTCGGTACCGGAATCGAATACGAATCGAATATTCGGTGCATCCCTAATAATAAGAGGCGACTATTATGAGGCTGTGTATAGTGCTGGCAATCTCATCATGAAAAACAAGCTACTATAGAAACCATTACAGGAAGAGTATCTTTTTGTTTGTTTTTGCTTTGTTGCAGGGTTCCTATAGGGAACCATCTGTAGTGGTGGTTCCACGCCTCATAAAGAGCCGCGCTGGTGTAATGGTTACCATACTGCGCTGGCGATCGGGTGATGCAGGTTCGAGCCCTGGCGAGGATATTTGAAACAGTGTCGTCCACCGGGACTTGGACTGGAATAATTCGAGCCCTGGCGAAGACATTTGAAGGAGTGTCTTCGACCAGGTACTGGAATAACCTGAACGGCTGCTGAGCCGACGCAGCTCTAATGGGTACCTCCGACATCGGCGAGTATCTGCCTGAATGGCGAGAGGACCTGTCAGTGTACAGGGAAAAAGGGATACTCGCGTAAAATCAGTCTCAGGTTAGACATATTAACCGGAGATTTCGCATCGAGTAATAGCGGGCGTACGATTTAAAAAAAAAAAATAATAATAAGGAACTAGAAGGGACATTATAATGCAAAATTTGATAAAATGATCACGTGAATGAGAATAAATGAAAATTATAGACAATTTCAATTGGCAAAGGTTATATAAAGACATTGTAACCAGACCATAAATTTTGTTAATATTTTGACATGCGCCATAATATAACCATCCGAGCTTGTGACTAGGGTGAAGGAGGCGCGCCTGGTAAACAAGAGGTAACATTCATCCTCATCATCAGTTGCCATCTCTACAACGAAGGTTGGCAGTAATGGATCTCCAACGTCTTCTGTCTCTTGTCTTGGTGGTGCACTCTGATAGACTCTTTCCTGTCCATCTCTTGATGTTATCTTCCCACTGATAGCGCTGTCTTCCCCTTGCACGTTTGCCTTCAACTCTCCCTTCTGTTATGGTCTTCTGCAAGGTGTTATGCCTTTTTATGTGGCCAAAGTATTTTAGCTGCCGAACTTGACCTCCCTCATTAGTTCTCTTTTCATACCTAGATTTTCTAGGACCTCCTTATTTGTTTTCATCTCTTTCCATGAGATACGCCCCATTCTTCTATATATCCACATTTCAAGAGCCTCAATTCTTTCTTCCAAATGCTTATTCATCGTCCATGTTTCTGCACCATACAGAAATGCAGAATATATATAACACTTTATGATTCTCAGTTTTAATTTGTGAGATAACTGTTTGGATGTCAGTATATGTTTCATGTTGTTGAATGTAGCTTTGGCCATTCCTATTCTCTTCTTGATTTCTGTTTCACATCTGCCATCTTCTGTTATTATATGACCAAGATATACGTAGCTCTTGACTTGTTCCAGGCAACGTTACTAAAACGGAAAGGCGTGATCGCTAACGAGAGTTAGAATAATATTGGATGATGATGATAATTTTAGTTGGTCGTTATAAAACATTACGTCACTTTTACTTTCATCAGGAGAAAATGATACAGAAGTACTACATCACAGGTTAACGTTGACCTAATTTGATATCTTGCTACTGTTGTTGTTGTCTCAGAAATTGGAAACCACTCAGAGAAAATGGTGCAGATTAAGTGCATATATGTCTAAAAACTAAGTGTACGGTAAAATACAAATTTTTATGTAGGTATAAAATAAAAAGTCTGAAAATGCACACGAATAAAAAAAACCAAATATAATGAGAATAAATTGAGACAAAGATAACAAGTTTACATTTGAAGAAGAAACACCACTACAAGAATTAGAACCATGCCTATATCTTGGCAGCAACTTACACGACGTTGGAGGGACAGACAATGATATCGAAATAAGAATACAAAATACAAAGGAATTTTTAGTACATTGGGAACTTTTTGGAAATCAACATAAATCAAGTCCAACATAAAAATAAGGATCTTACACTAAAATGTCAAGTCAGTCGTGTTTTATGGCTCTGAAACATGGGGAAAAACAACCGAAAAGCTACAGACTTTCGGTAATAGGTGCTTGCGTAGAATAGAAGTATTGAAATGGTATGACAAGATCACTCATATGGAACTGATGACAAGATCACTCATATGGAACTGATGACAAGATCACTCACATGGAACTGATGGCAAGAACCAGATCAGTGTCAGTGGAACAAGAGATGATACGAAGACTCTGGCAACAGATAGAACACACATTGAGAAATTCTACTGATAGAATTACAAGACAGTCCTTATCTTTCTGTTCGTTAGTTTTAAGTGAAGTATTTGTAACTTAACATTTTCTACACGATGTGGTAGCCGAAATCATGGCCAACCCTCCTTAGCCGCCTTTTATGACTTACCTGGTAAGTTACAGTGTTAATATTCTTTGTTCCCACTTCAGACCCACGGGTGACTTACAACACATCAGTTATAACTCGCCCATGTGATGCTCCGATTGGCTGAGTTGGTCAGAGCGCTTTCCCCTCTCGGTGAAGTTACCGGCTTCTCGGATCGAAACTTGGTAGCATCATGCTCCAGTATACCCAGCTATAAATGAGTACTCAAGTCTGCTCTTGAGTCAAGGAAGGCAAAAGGCAGAAAGGAAGGTAACTGGTCGCCCCACCTCATAAAAAAGCTGAACCTAGAGCAGTAAAGTATGTAACGTGTCTCATCCCCACGGCAGTATCTGCTATGGGCCTTACCTTTTACCTGTTTACCGTGTAATGCTGGTGCTGCTGCGAGTATATTGTTGGCATTGTCTTTAAGGTTGTTCTTACCATTAGTCATCAGAACAGGTACGTTCGTGTCTTCAACCAGAACACCATCCACGACCATAGGTACGGACATGATTGACTGGACCAGACACGAGATGGCCAGCGAAATAAACAGACAGAGTTTTACTTGGCCCATGACTGAAATTTAAAAAAAAAAAGAGATGTTTAAAAACTCCAACTTTATTTTACTTTGGTTGGTGCAACGTTTTGGGATTTAGAGGAACTATAGTGAAATTCTAATTTCATTAGTAATTGCAGGATGTAAAGATTTAAGATTATATGGTACCTTAAATAGGTAAGATTTCAAACGCACAAGCTTCTAATAGATAGATAGATAAATAGATAGACAGACAGACAGACAGACAGACAGACAGACAGACAGACGGATGGATGGATGGATGGACGGACGGACGGACGGACGGAAGGACAGACAGACAGACAGACAGACAGACAGACAGATAGATAGATAGATAGATAGATAGATAGATAGATAGATAGATAGATAGATAGATAGATAGATAGATAGATAGATAGATAGATAGATAGATAGATAGATTTGATAGACGGACGGATGGACAGACAGACAGACAGACAGACAGACAGATAGATAGATAGATAGATAGATAGATAGATAGATAGATAGATAGATAGATAGATGGATGGATGGATGGATGGATGGATGGATGGATGGATGGATGGATGGATGGATGGATGGATGGATGGATGGATGGATGGATGGATGGATGGATAGATAGATAGATAGATAGATAGATAGATAGATAGATAGATAGATAGATAGATAGATAGATAGATAGATAGATAGATAGATAGATAGATAGATACAAAGAAGTAATAATTCTATTCATGTAATGTTCATTCCCATGGGAGGTTATAATTTGGGTATATAATGTTCTTTTCTCCATGTCATCACTATTTTCCTTGTCGCACTTAATGGAGCATACAAGCCCCACTGAGGCTAGTTACCCTTGTGGGAAGCCTGCACAAAAACATTCACCTGCTCTTGCAGTAATGGTATCTGAAGCAATTTCTTTTGCACGCCGAGGTTGCCATCCCTATGCACAGTCTCAAATTATTCGCCTTGTACGACATGCCTGACGGGGGCAGTAGCCTTATTATTTCTTTGTTTCATTAGACACCGGAAACTACACGTTGCTTTTATTCTATATAGTATTTTACACACACACACATATAAATGTATACATACATATATATATATATATATATATATATATATATATATATATATATATATATATATATAATATATATATATATATATATATATATATATGGGAGCCGCGCTGGTGTAATGGCTTCGGCGTTGTACTGGCGACCAGGTGTTCATGGTTCAAACCCGGGCGTCAGCGTTTGAAGAAATGTTTACGGCCGGAAATTTGACTGATTAACCTGAACGGCTCCTGTGATAAACCCTCTGTGGATGGGAAGGAGCGAAGCTCCTGACCGGGTTGGAAGGAAAGTCCTCAGGTTCCCCAGCCTCGCAATGACATGTCATTGGGCCGAAAGGGCTGAAAGCCCAAGTGCCGCTGGTTAAGGAAAAAAAAAATATATATATATATATATATATATATATATATGTGGTGAAGTGGGATGTTATAAATATTTATAAGGGACTTAGTGTACTGACTGAGATCAGCTGTGAAGGTATATATATATCTAATAAGAGTAGTGTATTATATATATAACCTTACTTGCTGCCACATATGTATATCTCAGTCAGAATTATTCTGGAATAGTGTGATGACTACGTTATGTGTCTAGGGTATGTGTATGATGAAGTGTAAGTCACAACAACAGACAGATAAACAATTTAATTTAATCCACTACTCTTCACAACACTGTGACACTCACATACATATAACACTCTATGAGAATATCTTAAAGAAGTCACTGATAACTTTCAAATTACAATACGTATTCATTACCAGCATTAATGAATATACGTCCTGCTTCAACTACAAGGGAACCAGGAATCACAATCAATTTAAATTACAAGTTATGTACAGAATGTATTTAATATGAATATTGTAGTGACATATATTATTACAAATGTTCTATGTGTGTCAGTTGTGTAGTAGTAAAATGAGGTAATACTGGTTTTGTTTTGTTCAAGCTCTGTTGGTATTTGTCATCATGACTTCAATAGTTTGTCTTTAGGGACTAGTATTGGAGATGTTCACAGTTCCTGATTTTAAGACAAGTAAATTCCCCTCTGAATGTTAATTTTTATAAAGTTATTTCAAGATGAGGGGACATAATGTTGAGCTCAGCTGGCCAATTCGCTTATCTGGCGTGATGGCGGCAGGAAAGGACTCCTCTGCTCGAATTCTCCTCTGGGCTCAGGAGACACCTCACTGATAGCTAAAAAGACCAAGGAGTATGCTGTCCGACTCTGGATTCAGCAAATCTCTGACCAGGTGCTGCTCAGTACCATCAAGACCACTGTCCCTGAAATCAAGAAGGATGTACCTTCTACTTCATAACTAATTTATATTCTCTTTTACACTGATCACAATACAGCACAAACATTGCGTTCAGAGCGTTAGGCCAACAGTCAGCTTCATTTGAAATACTTTATTCCAGTATTACCCTTCTTAATGGTTACTACGCCTCTGCACTTCCAGCATTATTTCTTTCTAGTCAATCATCCAGGTGTCAGTGTACTGTTTGGCCATTCCATGCCGTTTTACTTCTCTCCGACACCCTCTGTTCAGGCTGGAGCATTATAGGCTTTACCTCACGTTTGCCACTGAACTACACATATATATACAGGCATAAATCAACAATTCACATTCAATTTTCATTAAAAGATACTGAATGGTTCAAGCTTACCACAATTCATGGAAATAAACACAGATACGTTGATTAGCAATGAATTCTGGCACAAACTGGCACAAATTCCGTCTGCCTATGTTCCAGGCTTTTATTTAGCAAAAATATGAGCTGGCTTCAACGCACTGTGCTTTATCAAGCTTATTTGAACTAGTGGTCTCGAACTAACGCTCCTAAGTGAGTATATCAGCGAGTCTGGCCAATGGAGCCACGTTTCGACAAGTGTTTGAAAAAATGTTATCTTTTCCCGTCTCCCCTAACAACCAAGATAGTATTTATAGCCCGACCAATCGTGGTTAGGCTTTCATTTGTTGCGCTCCAATCAATTTGGAGTTTACATGGTAGGCTATTTATGTAACGTAAGGTTTTTTCAAACACGTTATAAAAAAAATTTTATGAGCAGAAATGATTTTATGCTGTCAGGCACCCCCAATATTTTATTTTGGGTATAATTTATTAATTCCTGGACTATTTGCGTAACGTTTTACATATTATTTGTCAGCAAGCCCTAAGGAACCCAAAAATACTAATTTAAAGGAGCTACGTGGCTGCGTTCAAAATATGCAATTTCTTCTACCTCCTGTTTCGAAGATGTGCTGTCTGGGTACTGTTATGTGTTCAAACGTAAACCCATCTAATGTTGTCTTTTCTAATAAGAGTCTGTTATGATTTATAAACCTAACTCTGGGAAAGGGTAGTGTATTTTATCACTGTCCGTCTGAAAAAAAATTAGTGCATGTAGACTTACACGCGTGATGGTAGTAATTGTGTATCGCGCGAAGCGGGTTTAGTGTTCGGCTTTCTGCCTCTCCCTTCTCTTTTTATCCCTTTAGTCCATCTGTTCGTTCGTTTTGGTAACGCAGTATAATTAATGTTAGGGTTAATTTAGGTCATTACGCAGTACGTCTCAATGTTTTTCCAAGAAATACAGCACACGTTTCATTGAAGAAAGCGGGTATAATACAGTAAGCTTTTACTATCAACGTGAAAGCGTTACAATTTGCAGACGAAGCAGAAAACAAGGGGGATTTCGAGTACATTCTTTGTGACAGCACTGTCATTTTCCCATTGCTCTTCTCTTTATTAATTTTATTTGTTAGGCTTTATATTTACCTAATAATTTATATATGTGGATTAGAATATTTCATGACACCTCCCCTCTTAAAACAGACATTATATGTCAGTCCTTTATTCTATATACACATAGAGAAATTTATTATTATTTCTGGGGTTTACGGTGATTCTCATCACACGGATGGCGGCTTAAAAAATCCGCTCCCAGATTGGTTTTTCCAGATATATATTCAATGCTAAAATTATATGGAGCCAGAAGCAAAGACCATCGGAGTAACCTAGAGTTCTCATGCTTAGCCTGTGCTAAAAACGATAAAGGTTTGTGGTCAGTTTGCAACTTAAATGCCTTCCCATATAGATAAATATTGAATTTCTTTATTGCCCATATTACTGCAAGACATTCTTTTTCGCTAGTTGAGTAGTTGATTTCAGCTTTATTCAACTTTCTGCTAGCATATGCCACTGGGCTTAATTCCCCATCCAATGCATCTGATTTCTGTAGTAAAGTTGCACCTAACCCAATATTACTTGCATCCGTCCTTACTATGAATTCTTGACTTAAGTCAGGTAATTTCAAAATGGGTTTACTTGTGAGCTTTTCCTTCAATTCTTGGTAAGTCATTTCACATTGTGGTGTCCATGTAATGCGATCTGGAAGTCCTTTACGTGTCAATTCAGTTAAAGGTGCACATATGGAATTAAAGTTTTTGATATACTTCTGGTAGAAACCACATAATGAGACAAAGGATCTCACGTCCTTCTTGGTTTGTGGTCTCGGGGCTTTCTGTAGTTTCTCTAAATTCTTTGGGTCAGGGGTCATGTTTCCCTGATAAACTGTGTGTCCCAAAAATTCCAATTCTTTACATCCAACGCAACATTTGGTTGGTCGGGCTGTTAAATTTGCCTCCCTAAGTCGATCAAACAGCATGTTCAGAGAGTCAATGTGTTCCTCAAATGTTTCTGTTGCTATAAGGATATCATCCATAAAATTTGTTATACAGGGATTATTCAGAGGATCCAATAATTTTCTCATCATTCTAGAGAAGACACTAGGCGCATTCTTCAATCCAAATGGCAATCTATTAAACTCATAGTGTCCTTCTGAGGTACTAAAAGCTAGGTATGGTCTAACCTCAGGCTTTACTGGAATCTGATAGTATCCTTTACTCAGATCCACTTTTGAGAAATATTTAGCTTTATTTAGTCTGGCAAACAGCTGATTTGTATCCGGCAATGGATCCACCTGTCCTTCTGTAATAGCATTCAGTCTCCTGTAATCTATACAGAGTCTATGTTCTCCAGAGGGCTTCCTTAAGAGTACAACACCGGAACTATACGAAGACTCACTGTGCGAAATAATTCCTTCCTTCAACAGATAGTCTATCTCTTCCTTCAAAGCTTTTTCCTTAGCAAACGGAATCGAATATGGTTTCATACAGACAGGTGTGGAGTCTATGAGTTTCATATCATATTCCAATAGGTTTGTATGCCCTGGTCGGTCTGTTAACACCTCTGCATGATTATTTAGAACCTGTTGCACTCTCTCTTTCTGAGTTTTCGTTAAATGTGTATTGATTTTCACCTGTGCTGCTGTCTCACAGGGGTGTAATGGATATTCAAATGATGAAAGTGGTTCCTTTTTCATCTCCATGGCGATGGACAAGGTCAACAAGTGTGTCTCTTCCTGATGTTCTCTTTCCAAATATTTCTTCAGGAGATTCACATGATAGATTTTTTCTTTCCCCTTCTTATCTATCTTATAATTTGTTCTAGACACCTTCTCTAGAACTGTATATGGACCCTGCCATCCAATTTGTAACTTATTCTGACTCCCGGGCAAAAGAAGCAGTACTTTCTCTCCCACAGCCAAATTTCTGTCTTTCGCCTTCCTGTTATAATAGGCAGCATGTTTCTTCCTGGCTTGTTTCAAATTTTCATTGGCAAGTTTCCAGCCAGTTTTTAACCGAGTGGTCAGCTCATTCACATATTGGTATGAAGATGTAATGTTTTCCTCTGCCTTTTCATCAGTCCACGTTCTTAACAAAGCTACATATGGACCTTTAATTGTGTGGACCTATTTGTCCATGCACCGGTATGGTCTCTTCCACTCGAAGCTTTATAGTGATGATTTTTCCTCCCAGAATTATCATTCACAAAACGACCGCTACCAATTTTTCTTTTGGGGCTTTCTCCCCTCTTAAAATTCTTGATGAGAGATTTCCTCTCTACATCCTCTTCCTCCAGTTTGTTTAAGTCCGATTGAGGGATTTTCGGCTTATCCTGGGGTAAGACATCTTTTTGCACTCTCCGCATAGTGGCCATTGTAAAACAGTTAAGTGAAGCTTGTCCGTGAAAAGGGGCTTCCCATTCCATTTGGTCCACTTTATCAAATCTATTTCTCTTTTTATTATCAGGCCTAATTTTGCCCCGTGGCGTGTCCAGGTCCTGATCCATGTTCCCACTTGTGGGTGTTCCCTCATGTGCTATGCTACACCTTTCTACAAAATTCTCAATGTCCCATCTTGCTTTGGGCCAATAATAATTGTGAGCCACCTTTTGAATGATGGTACCTATCTTCTCATGGTCCCCATCTGGTTTCACATGTAGGCTCCTTATTAATTCTGTCCTATATCTTTTTGGAAGAACCAGCTGTCCGTGACCATGGGATCTAGCTCCAGTCTTCCTATACATCAACTTGTTTTTCATGTAAAAATCTCCCTTGCCTGGAGTTGTATGACAAGTTGACAATTTTCTGAAACAAGGCTTGAGTGTTTTATCCCCAGCCTGTGCCTTCCTCATCTCTTCTGGAGTGGTATCTAACATAATATCCTCCTCCTGTCTTGAGGTCGACCTGACCTGAAGGGTTGCCATATACACAGGTTTCCTTCTGCAACGGTCAGTGTCATGATTGTCCATCTGACAATTCTTACACCACCTTTTTCCTTGGTTGAAAGATTTTCTTTCATCATATTTCCTTTCATCGAATTGTGGGAATTTATTTTTATTTTCATACCGTGGCCTATCAAATTGGTGCTTACCTTTATTTTGATCCCTAGGATCAAATTTATTAAAGTTCTGTGGTGCCCTAAAGTTATCCACCTGTTTCTTTTTATTACCTGTTACCTCTGCTTGAGCTGCTTGATACCTTTCAGCAACATTTAGCAACTCACCCAGCCTCTCTGCACCTTGTTCCATGAGAAACTTTCTCAGGTCTGGAGCCATGGACTCTCTTAGTTGCTCTATAAGGACCATTTCCTTAAGATCTTGGGTTTTCCCCAGAGAAGTCCATTTCTCCAAGTATGTCTCTATTCGTGCAGAGAACTGGTGATAGGTTTCACCTGACAGTAGTTTAGCATTCCTAAATTTTTTCCTGTAAAACTCTGCATTCTTTTCATACCTTAACAAAAGAGCCTGCTTTAGCATGTCATAATTTTCCTGATCACCTCTGCTCATTTTTGCAAAAACTTCATAAGCTGCCCCACGAAGTCCCTGAGATAACTTTAAGCTCCACCTTTCTCTCTCTAACCCATACGTGGTAGCTAATAGTTCGTACCTATTTATATAGCTCTCAATATCATCGTCTTTCTCAACAAAATGATCTAAATGAAAATTCATAGCTGAGGTTGAGGCTCCTTGAGTAACCGTAGCATCAGAGGCAAAGGGACTGGCACCATTTTCAGGAGCATGGCCTTGAAACTCAAACTCCCTTAGTCGTAACTCATGTTCCCTTTGTAATCTTTTCTCCTCCTTTTCTGCTTCCCTCTCTGCAGCTAATCTCTTCTCTTCTCTTTCTGCAGCTAATTTCTTCTCTTCCCTTTCTGCAGCTAATTTCTTCTCTTCCCTTTCTGCAGCTAATTTCTTCTCTTCTCTTTCTGCAGCCAATCTTTGTCTTCTCTTTCTGCCTCCAATTTCTTAGCCTCAGCCTCAATCTGCAACCTCTTAGTCTCAGCCTCAGCTTGCAACCTCTTAGTCTCAGCCTCAGCTTCAAATTGTAACTTCTTAATTTCCCTTTCAGCCTCTAACTTTCTTTCGGCTTCAAACCTTCTTTCTTCGCGTTCAATAAATTTGTCACATTCCGTAGTGACATAGGCAACCATAACTTGCCCATCTAATCCTAACTCTTTTGCAGTCTGAACCGCAGCAGATCGAAATTTGGCCAGGTCCGCCATTGTCTATCAGGTAAATTTATACAATGTCTAACCAACAATTCAATCTCTAATGGACAACACAGGCACCGTGAGCTCAACCTTATTTAATTCCACCCAAGGATACCTTTTAATTCTTATATTCCCTGAAGTGAATTACCCCCAATATTTTTAATAGTTAAAGATTCAAAATCCCAAGAGCGAGACCCCAATATATGTGGTGAAGTGGGATGTTATAAATATTTATAGGGGACTTAGTGTACTGACTGAGATCAGCTGTGAAGGTATATATATATCTAATAAGAGTAGTGTATTATATATAACCTTACTTGCTACCACATATCTATATATCTCAGTCAGAATTATTCTGGAATAGTGTGATGCTACGTTATGTGTCTAGGGTATGAGTATGGTGAAGTGTAAGTCACAACAACAGACAGATAAACAATTTAATTTAATCCACTACTCTTGACAACACTGTGACACTCACATACATATAACACTCTATGAGAATATCTTAAAGAAGTCACTGATAACTTTCAAATAACAATATGTATTCATTACTGGCATGAATGAATATGTGTCCTGATTCAACTACAAGGGAACCAGGAATCACAATCAATTTAAATTACAAGTTATGTACAGAATGTATTTAATATGAATATTGTAGTGACATATATTATTACAAATGTTCTATGTGTGTCAGTTGTGTAGTAGTAAAATGAGGTAATACTGGTTTTGTTTTGTTCAAGCTCTGTTGGTATTTGTCATCATGACTTCAATAGTTTGTCTTTAGGGACTAGTATTGGAGATGTTCACAGTTCCTGATTTTAAGACAAGTAAATTCCCCTCTGAATGTTAATTTTATAAAGTTATTTCAAGATGAGGGGACATAATGTTGAGCTCAGCTGGCCAATTCGCTTATCTGGCGTGATGGCGGCAGGAAAGGACTCCTCTGCTCGAATTCTCCTCTGGGCTCAGGAGACACCTCACTGATAGCTAAAAAGACCAAGGAGTATGCTGTCCGACTCTGGATTCAGCAAATCTCTGACCAGGTGCTGCTCAGTACCATCAAGACCACTGTCCCTGAAATCAAGAAGGATGTACCTTCTACTTCATAACTAATTTATATTCTCTTTTACACTGATCACAATACAGCACAAACATTGCGTTCAGAGCGTTAGGCCAACAGTCAGCTTCATTTGAAATACTTTATTCCAGTATTACCCTTCTTAATGGTTACTACGCCTCTGCACTTCCAGCATTATTTCTTTCTAGTCAATCATCCAGGTGTCAGTGTACTATTTGGCCATTCCATGCCGTTTTACTTCTCTCCGACACCCTCTGTTCAGGCTGGAGCATTATAGGCTTTACCTCACGTTTGCCACTGAACTACACATATATATACAGGCATAAATCAACAATTCACATTCAATTTTTCATTAAAAGATACTGAATGGTTCAAGCTTACCACAATTTCATGGAAATAAACACAGATACGTTGATTAGCAATGAATTCTGGCACAAACTGGCACAAATTCCCATCTGCCTATGTTCCAGGCTTTTATTTTAGCAAAAATGTGAGCTGGCTTCAACGTACTGGCGCTTTATCAAGCTTATTTGAATTAGTGGTCTCGAACTAACGCTCCCAAGTGTGTATATCAGCGAGACTGGCCAATGAGCCACGTTTCGACAAGTGTTTGAAAAAATGTTATCTTTTCCCGTCTCCCCAACAACCAAGATAGTATTTATAGCCCGACCAATCGTGGTTAGGCTTTCATTTGTTGCGCTCCAATCAATTTGGAGTTTACATGGTAGGCTATTTATGTAACGTAAGGTTTTTTCAAACACGTTATAAAAAAAATTTTATGAGCAGAAATGATTTTATGCTGTCAGGCACCCCCAATATTTTATTTTGGGTATAATTTATTAATTCCTGGACTATTTGCGTAACGTTTTACATATTATTTGTCAGCAAACCCTAAGGAACCCAAAATTACTAATTTAAAGGAGCTACGTGGCTGCGTTCAAAATATGCAATTTCTTCTACCTCCTGTTTCGAAGATGTGCTGTCTGGGTACTGTTATGTGTTCAAACGTAAACCCATCTAATGTTGTCTTTTCTAATAAGAGTCTGTTATGATTTATAAACCTAACTCTGGGAAAGGGTAGTGTATTTTATCACTGTCCGTCTGAAAAAAAATTAGTGCATGTAGACTTACACGCGTGATGGTAGTAATTGTGTATCGCGCGAAGCGGGTTTAGTGTTCGGCTTTCTGCCTCTCCCTTCTCTTTTTATCCCTTTAGTCCATCTGTTCGTTCGTTTTGGTAACGCAGTATAATTAATGTTAGGGTTAATTTAGGTCATTACGCAGTACGTCTCAATGCTTTTCCAAGAAATACAGCACACGTTTCATTGAAGAAGGCGGGTAATAATACAGTAAGCTTTTATATCAACGTGAAAGCGTTACAATTTGCAGACGAAGCAGAAAACAAGGGGGATTTCGAGTACATTCCTTGTGACAGCACTGTCATTTTCCCATTGCTCTTCTCTTTATTAATTTTATTTGTTAGGCTTTATATTTACCTAATAATTTATATATGTGGATTAGAATATTTCATGACAATATATATATATATATATATATATATATATATATATATATATATATATATATATAACGGGGAATCAGGTTTCGATTCCGGAGAGGGAGCATGAGAAACGGCTAACACATCTAAGAAAGGCAGCAGGCGCGCAACTTACCCACTCCCGGCACGGGGAGGTAGTCACGAAAAATAACAATGCGGGACTCTCTCGAGGCCCCGTAATTGGAATGAGTACACTTTAAATCCTTTAACGAGGATCTATTGGAGGACAAGTCTGGTGCCAGCAGCCGCGATAATTCCAGCTCCACTAGCGTATATTGTCAGACATGACTGCATGTTGGACGGCGGAAGTTGCTACGGTAATCCTACTGATGACAGATCGTTGTTACTGGTGTCAGACTGTATCGGCCAGCTCGTTCTTGCATGGGCAACAGCTTTGACCGCTTTATCCAAGTGCCCAACCTCGTGCCACCGAAACATGTTTCGGGGGTGCGCTCCTATAGTCAGAAATGACTGAAAGGGAAGATAGATAGATAGACAGACAGACAGATAGATAGATATATCAAACAGATAGACGGGACCCAAGACGCATCAAAAGTGAGGAATGCAGTCAGCGACCCATAGCTTGACTGCCTGCGTCAGGGTCAGCGACCCAGAGCTGACCAAGACCCTACTCCACCTCCACGTGGTGGTCCTGGAAACAGGCTGCATCATTGCAGTCTGGCTGAGGAGTAGGGATCGAAGAGGGAAGGCAAACCCGGTCCCAAAATAATGCCGTGCGGAAGTCGGATGTGTCTCGGCCGAAAGGCGCAAATACCGCAGCTTCGCTGTAAACGGACACAACGCAACCAACGTCCTTTTCAGGACGAACGAGGAAGAAGAAGAAGAAACAGATAGACCAAAAGGTCTTCAATATAATTGGACATGCGCCCTAATAACCAACGGACTCTCTGTCTACGTCAGTGATATTCAACTTTTTTAGTTCGCGTTCCCTCAGTTATAATTTCTCTTTAACTATGTACTCCCAAGGTTATTGGTGCATAAACCCAAGTATTCAATTTACATATACATAAATATAATTCTATGGCAAGCATCTAAAATAAATTACCGTACATAATTTACATCCAAGATAATATATTAAAGTTGAATACATTTAAAGTTTAATATTTTTTAATAATTAAACATTAATGTTTTAATTATCTGAAAAATCAGAAAATCCTCCTACGGTGCATTGGCAGATTTATTTTTCACCTACCCCCTTAAATGTCTTCTCGTATCCCTATGGGTATGTGTACCAGAGGTTGAACATCACTGGTCTATGTTAAACAGGTCGAGCCTGGCCAAAACTTGGCACCATTTAAAAAAAAAAAAAAAAAAGGTCTTTGTTCCTCATCGCAAGGTATTTGATATTTGATCATGTTCCATAATACTACCAATGAACTCAGTGTTACGTTGAACAGGGCGCTTTTCTCCGAAAATGGCAAAATTTAATTTTTTTTTTAAATACGGTCTTTAATATTTGATCATGTGTCTTAATATAACAGATGGATACAGTGTCTAGGATGAATAGCGCTCGCATCGCTGAAATAGAAGGCAAAATTAAATTTAAAAAAAAATAAATCCCTTTATTCCTGACCGCAAGGACTTTAATGTTTGATCATGTGACCAAATATAACCTCGGATCCAGTGTCTAGGTTGAACGGGGTGTGTCTCGCAAACAGTAGGTAAAATTTAATTTAAAGAAAAAGACATAAAATATACTATTTCCAGATTGCTCGGTCTTTATATTTGAACATGCGCCCTAATCTAACCCACATTCCCAGTGTTTAGGCTGCATTTCGGAATTTTTATATGCCTAGATAACTCGGGCAAAGCCGAGTACTTACCGCTAGTATATATATATATATATATATATATATATATATTATATATATATATTATATATATATATATATATAATTATATATATATATATATATATATATATATATATAGAGAGAGAGAGAGAGAGAGAGAGAGAGAGAGAGAGAGAGAGAGAGGAAGAAGAGAGGGTGTGGGGGAGAGAGAGGGGGGGAAGGACGTAGAGAGAGAGAGAGAGAGAGAGAGAGAGAGAGAGAGAGAGAGAGAGAGAGAGAGAGAGAGAGAGAGAGAGAGTAGAAGTAGAAATGAATATGCAACATTTACTAGGCAGAAATTGAGATAAACAAGCGTTTAAAAGCTACATGTACTTTCATTCCGTGTTTATTCAAGCTGTATTAATTTTTATTTATGTACTTTGTAAAGCGGCCTACTTTGTTTGAATCGTTTATTTTATTTTTTTTTAATTTTTCGAATGCATCGCTTTCGCACACTGAAAGTTCACAAAAGGACAGAACAATCGAGTACTTGCCAAACGTTGCAGGAACTTCACCGAAACTTGTCCAAAACTATTCTCGTTACTTCACAATCTGATCTTTATAGCACTCTATTGGTTTGAGGTGGTGGACAGCGATCTGCTGCTTCATCCACAAGTATTTATACCCGTGGTAACTTAAGAGGAGGCGATTTATAATAACTTCATTATTTTCAGGAGGTCACATGATATAATTTTCTGGGTGGTACGTGACTGACCCAGAGGTCAGCGCCAGCGCACATGTGTTTGCTTCTTAATTTTGTTGTAATCTGGCCAGTCGGAGTCCTAGATTTTCTTTGACCTTTCACTATATCCTGATTTCTTCCTTTTTTTTCTTCTTTTATTTATTAATTGTTATTTTTACGTTCTAATTTCTATGATTGCAGAGTAGAATAAGAAATTCTCATTCTTCTTACAACAAGTATTCGACTCTGATTTCGCTTTGAAAATATACAAAGATACGTCGCTGTTTTGAGGACAAAATACACATCAAATATTTTGCTTTTTGGGAAGAAAATAGATATGAGATACTTTACTGTATTGATGTCAAAATTTCAAATGATACTTTACTCTTTGATGACTAAGTACTAATAATTTAAAATTATATGGCTCCTAAAATAGGATCACTGAAAATGCACATAGGGTAAGATACGAAAACTTTGCTCTTTGATGACAAAGTATGCATACAATTCTGTGCTCGTTGATAAAAAAAATATGCAAATTATATAATTTGTTATTTGATGAAAAAATATTCAAAAGATTCTTTGATATTTGATGACAACAAATGCATAAGATACTTATCTCATTGATGCCAAAATATGCGTAAAATAATTTATTCATTGATGACAAAGAACATAAGATATTTTGTTCTTTGACATCATAATACACATAAGATACTTTGCTCTTTGATAACATGACAAAACATTCATCAGATACTTTGCTCTGATGACAAAATATGCATAAGATAGTTTGCTCTTTGATGACGTGACAAATTATGCATAAGACGCTTTGACAAAATATGCATAAATACTTTATTTAATCTTTGATTGTCCCGGGATGTCTCTTCTCTTCTGCAGTGATGGGCCAAACTTTAGGGTATACAATGAGGGTCTTCGCTCAATATTATTCTTGGCAGAGTTGTCAATAGAAGGATGATGCTTCTATATTAGGGAGTCTTCATAGGATATTTCAAAAATCAAGCACAACGCTGAATTTATCAGTGCTGTTGTGAACTTTGCATCCGCCCGGCCCTTCTATGAAGAGAAAAATGTATTAACTCGTTTCTGAGCCTACAACTGAATTATTCAATAAAATTTTACTTTAGTAACTCTGTTGTATTTATATTTATGATAACTGATTCATAGGTTTGCACTTCTCTCTGTAATAATTACATGAACTATTAATTTGTAAATACATATAAACAATTTAATAATCAATTATTGTTTAACACGAGTAAATAAATAAAGTTGGTGGATTAAAAATAATGTTCAGTTTTTCTTCACAGAAAATTAGTTCAGGTGGTGGTTTATTTGGGTGGTGAGTTATTTTATTTTGGCCAGATTAAAATGATTTAACTGATCAAATGTTGAAATGATTTGCTGACTGTTCCGTCATTATCGACTTATGTGGTGAGGGCACGTCCTAGGCGTAGTTGCAGGGGTAAACACTCCAACGTCAAGGCAAGGATCTTCACAACCTGTCGAAGGCAGGCGTCTAGCCTTGTATCAAGCTGGTACCACACACTGGTATATCCAACCTATACCACAAACTTTAGAAGAAGCAAACGCCTCTGCTAAGTATTAGTTTCCTGATACTAGTCAGGCGCTCTCCACTGCCACTTCTACTGCTCCTTTTTTCTCAGTAAGTTACCCTCCCTGAGCATAAATCATAAACCTAGTGGATGGGATGAAAAATCATCGCTACCCTCAGTTAATATGTTGAAAATAGTGTGACTGGACAGCAGAAAAGACATTTGCCTGGTTTACACATGTTTAAATATACATACAAACTTATTAAAATGTTAAGAAAATAAATATGTACACCACGATGTCATCATCATCCACTCCCTGCTCCACTAGGAGCCTGTAGCAAACTCTGCTTTTGGTTCTCTGTGAGAGAACCGGCATTAAGCAGTCACCAGCGCTTGAATGTGGTGGTTCATGACTATCATTTTCATATACTGAGGTTACCAGCCTCTTATGAACCTGTACAGCCACCAGCCAGTTAAACATGTCTAATGTAAAAATAAAATTATAAAATGTATGTTACGACTCACCCTGTATCAGGTTAAATTTTTGTACAGACGTCTGGCACAGGAAGACTCCTGAATAACATATTTTGAGGCCATCTTACGGGTAGTTGTGCATAACTTTAATTATAATCCCATTATTATCCTGTTTATAAGTTCCGATGAATTTGTGGTTTCCAGTATTATCTTGATGGTTAATTTCAGGTCTTTTGCCAACGCTCCCTCATCTTTCTACGCGTTGAAAGTCGCCAATCAAACGTAGTCGTTTTTAATATATTTTGGCTAGACCACGCAAATTTAAACGTTTGACTTTAATATATGTCTTCTCCTCTTGTCCTTCCCATGACAACCAACAATTTCAAACTTCTCCTATATAAGGTATTCATTAATTCATAACAAACCTTCAATTTAATTTGTTATCATAAATGTTGACAAACACGAGTTCAACCGCGGTAAAGTTACCTAATATCCTATCACACCCAAAGTACTTTTGCAGTTTATCTCCGGATTGACAACACGAGAGATACGGGCGCCCACCTTGGCACACGAGAGAAATCCGCGCCTGTGTGTGTTTAAACGTGAGCAAGGCAGACCCATCTGTCTGCTCCCAGCTGGGTTGTTTACGTTCTCTCTACCAAGGACAGATCAAGCGAAACATGAAACCTGAGTCATGCGTTCAATTTGAAAGAAAATTTGGGCTAGGCAGAAATAAACAGGAAGGTACCATATGGAGAAGAAGACAGGTAGAACACAATGCGTTCTAATATGAAAGAAAATATGGGCTAGGCAGAAATAAAAAGGAAGGTACCATATGGAGAAGAAGACATGTATAACACTATAAAACGAAAAGCACTGTCATATAGTGACACTGATGACGAATTATGCATAAGGTACTTTGTTCTTTAATGACACAGTATACATAAATACTTTGCTCTTTGATGACGAAATATGCATAAATACTTTGCTCTTTAATGACAAAATATGCTTAAATAATTTGTTCCTTGATGACAAAATATGCATAAGATACTTTGTTCTTTGATGACACAATATGCATAAATACTTTGCTTTTTGATGACGAAATATGAATAAATACTTTGCTCCTTGATGACAAAATATGCATAAATACTTTGCTCTTTGCCGTGCTTAGATAGGTTTTAAGTTATGTAAGGTCCCGCCTGAGTATATGAGATGGTGATAATACGTGAGAAGTAAAGGTGTAGAAATAGATTTTCACGAGTGAATAGTTAAAGAGAAGATCTGTCTCTGGGCTGAGTAGTTTCTATAGTCCAGCTTATCTATACGACTATAATTTAGTATCAGACAATCTTGCACCCCCTTATATTGAGAAATATAAGTTTACTATACACGCACACACACACACAGCTATGTGACAACAAGACACACAAACGTGAAAAGCTATGGTTAAATTGGGTATGGGTTTAGTTCTTTTGTTGTTTATTATCATTAAACTTTACAACATCGAATATCTAGAAGAATAAAATAAATCAAAATTACATATATAGAGAAATGACAGAATACCCGTGCCCTCCCCTCCTTTGAGAAGATAAGAACCCAAGAAGTTAATAACCCCAAAAGGTTAAAGGTTTAGCACTACGTTAAAGTATAGACAGTAAAGTGAACAAAATTCCTAATACGTGCTACTCCGTAAAGTAAACAATTGTTAAAGCAAAAATAACTAGTTCGGTACAAGCTACCGTAACAAGAAAATATTCAATCTCTCTCTCTCTGTCATACGTGGCCACGCTCTCTCTCTCTCTCTCTCTCTCTCCTTACCTAATCTTGGTAGGATTTCCTGGAATGTACAGTTATCCTGAACATATTTATCGATATTAATAGTGTCAGGGTACAGTGCCAAATTTGGCCCCAGTCCAGCCTTGACAATAACTTTATAAGGTGGACGCCAAGTTTGGTGAGGTAATCCTGGATCGATAGTGTCACCTCGAATAGTTAATGGTAGAAAAATCGAGATCTAGTGTTCACTGCATAGAATGGAAAAAACAAATACTTCTGGTACTTGGACACAGCTAGTTGCTAAAACTTGTTACTGATGATGGTAAGTAATTGATTGGTAAATCCTCTCTGCTGGCTCTGGTGAGTGCCGATTCTGAAATAGTGTAACTCTTCTGGATAAATATCCAATTGGAAAACGACTATCAGAGGTCGGGAGAACAGTTATTGTTATTTCACCACAATGGGCTGATAAAAATGCAAGAAAATATATATGGGTATTTTGTAAGTCCAGCTAAAATTTACTATTACAATGTTCGTTCGTCTCTGTGGCCCAACTGAAACTTGGAGACGCGTCAGCCAAAAGAAGACAACTTTAATCCATCAGTAAATATAGAGACAAGGCCCAAGATATAGCCACATAAAAAACCGCTGGTCGCCGTTGATCAGGTTGCCTAAAGGAAATAGGAACATTATGAAAAAATTACTGCTAATGATATATACATATATATATATATATATACACGGAAGGGGACGAGACATCTCTCATCCTCTCCGTAAGTCCTGATTAAAGTTAAAAGGCACACGTTATGTCTAGCCTATCCTGTCGCGCGTCGCTTAGCGGGTGCAAGTTTGTTGGGGCATGAAGCATTTTCCCCCTCCTGCTCCGGTCAACGATCAGCGCATAATGTCAATTATGATTAAATTATCCCTAAGAGCACTCAACAAATATCGCCTGCCATTAATAACTATTAGATTTTCGGCGTCTGTTTGTTTAGTCGCATGAGATAGTCAAACACAGTCACTTACTAAATTACACACAATGAAATAAAAGTGAATTGTATTCCGTCAATTATCAGTCGCCTAGTGTATTTATTAGTCAACTAAACCGTCTCTTTCTGTGTGATAGCGGGTGATTAAATTTACATTACAACTGAAACATCTGGAATAAAAATAGCTACGCGTTATTTAATTCGCTTGTCTTAACACCTAGAAATCACAGTGAATTTAAGATGCTAAAACTTTTAACACTTTAATACGCTTAAGCACAAATTTATATATTACCAGAAATCCAGAAAGAAACACCACGCTCTATTAACACATCTATTCCCAGTGGTTCTAGATAACGTGTTTAGACTCTCCGAAAAAAATCTGAGCGACAACTGATAATGATTTTAGAAAGACGCAGTTTATATAGGATCATGTATTTATGATCTCTAGAAGATGTGAATTCTCACACTCTGCTTCCCAGCAGAGAAATCTGAAACTACGTTTCCCCGATCAAGGTTAACGGTCGCTTCTGTCGGCCGCTGATAAACGACAACAAAGCTTAACACAACCATGCACCGGGCTCCCGTCCGAGAATTTCCCTGTTTCTCGAGAACAAAGGATTTGCTCACCTTATAGAGAAACTTCAAAGGCCGATACCTTCCACTTGTTTTCCACGTGCGATCTGCTCGTCATCGTAATACTGACAGTTTAGCTCGCGTGAGAAACTTGCGTAAATGAACGTGGTTCGCCCCATGCTATGAATGACAGGTTGCGAAGGTTGGTAAACAAGCTCGTTTTATATGGTCAAGTAAAAAAGAGGCGTGGATTACAAGATGAGTCAGACAGGCAGAGAAATGCGTGACTTTATTAGCGAATCTTAAAACTACGCTGAGGTCATGAAAGGCTGTCGGATCCAGGAGGCTTCATTTCCATTATACGTCACACTATTTGATGACAAAATACGCATAAATACTTTGCTCTTAAATGACACAATATGCATAAATACTTTGCTCTTTGATGACACAATATGCATAAATACTTCGCTCTTTGATGACAAAATATGAATAAATACTTTCCTCTTTGATGACAAAATATGCATAAATACTTTTCTCTTTGATGACAAAATATGAATAAATACTTTGCTCTTTGATGACAAAATATGCATAAATACTTTTCTCTTTGATGACAAAATATGAATAAATACTTTGCTCTTTGGTGACAAAATATGCATAAATACTTTGCTTTTTGATGACAAAATACTTACTTATTTACTTAGTCTGTCCTCTTCTACCGTGAGGTGTAGAAGATTAGAAGAGAGAGTGCCATACTATTCTACCGGTTGTCTTCCTCCTAGCCTGGTTCCATTCTAGTCCTCAGTCCTTCAGAGATTGTGTAATGTTGTCCTCCCAGCGGACTCTGGGTCGTTCTGGAGGTCTGGATCCCTGGCTCTTAGTTTCCCATGCTTGTCATGGTATCCGATCATCTCCCATTCTGCAGACATGGCTAAACCATCTTAGTTGGGACTGTTCTACTTGGGTCTGCAGGGGGTGGGATTTTAAGCCTTGACGTATCGTCTGGTTGCGGACCATGTTTCTTTTTGTTATTTCAACCACCTTCCTCAAATACCTCATTTCTGAGGTCTGGATCTGGCTTTTGTGGGTTGTAGTCATTGCCCATGACTCGCATCCATATGTCAAGACTGGGACATAGGTGGAGCGGTATACAGCCAACTTCGTTTTCTTACCAACTTCTCTATTGCTGGGGAATCCTCAATTTATGGCCTGAAAAAGCCTCCCAGCTGCTGCTTTTCGAGTTGCCAACTCTTCTTTGATGCCTCCCTTCCGGTCTATAACAGCTCCGAGGTATTTAAAGTGGTCGACCTGCTCCAGGACCTGTTCTCCCAGCTTAATCTGATGTCTTCTTTCCTCTCGTGATATCCCCATGGTTTTTGTTTTAGAGCTGCTTATGACCATCCCTCTCTTCTCCAGCTCTTCCATCTAGACTTGCAGGCTGGATTGGAGATGTGCCTCTGATTTAGCAATCATGGCAACATCATCAGCAAATGCCAGCTCTGAAATACAGACCTGTCTCATCTTCCAGTACCCCAAAGAATACTTTCTTGTTCTCTTCTTACATGCCGTGATGACATCGTCCATGAGGAGTATGAAAAGATAAGGTGACAGGATATCACCTTGTCTTACACCAGTGGTGGTCCTGAACTCTTCTGACTTATGGTTTGCTGTTCTCACATAATTTCTGCAAGACTTGTAGAAGCTCTGTAAAGCATGAATCAGGGGTGCTGGAATGTTCGCAAATGTGACGTTCGAGGTTATTCTGTCATAGTAGCCGATCTTCTCCCATTCTGCAGACATTGCCAAACCACCTTAGTTGGGACTGTTCTACTTGGATCTGCAGGGATTGGGTTTTTAGGCCTTGACATGTCGTTTGGTGATGACATAATATGCATAAGATACTTTGTTCTTTGATAACAAAACAAGCATAAATACTTTGCTCTGTAATAATGAAATGTGCATAAGATACTTTGTTCTTTGATGACGATATGTTAATAAGGTACTTTGCTATTTGATAACGAAATAAGCATAAGATACTTTGCTCTTTGATGACGAAATGTGCATAAGATACTTTGTTCTTTGATGACTAAATATGCATTAGATGCTTTACTCTTTGACCCTGATGCCATCACAAAAATAGCTATGCTATGGACACCTGACGGAAAGCGAAAGAGAGGTCGACCAAAAATAACTTGGCGGAGAACTGTGGAGGCCGAGATGCAAAAAAATGAATGAGAGCTGGGGAACTGGACGAAGGATGGCCACCGATCGAGCAAAGTAGAAGCAAACATAAAGGTATGTTTTCAGGCACTCGTAAGAAATAAAGAAGTAGAACACTAGACAACAGAAAAACAACAGACATGAGTGGCTTACCCAGGATTTGAACACTGGACCTTCCGTGCGACAACCCCGCCTAGCTATGCAAGCGAATCACACTATCCTCCCTGCCATCCACGCATCACCAAAAAATGATACTAAGATGACAGGTCAATAGTGCGAACCGAAAGACATAACACCGGAAGTCCACCATGGGTGTTCAAATCCTGGGTAAGCCACTCATGTCTGTTGTTTTTCTGTTGTCTAGTGTTCTACTTCTTTATTTCTTACGAGTGCCTGAAAACATACCTTTATGTTTGTTTCATATTAATTTACCGTTTACAGGCCTCGGGTTTCCCTTCCTTATATGTTACAAAAGTAGAAGCAGTTTTTTGCTGCCCTACATGACGCCACCAAGCATGATGGCCACTAACTGCTTTGAAGTCGGAAGCTAAAGAGTAAAGTCTACTTCTTAGTTGATCCTTAGCCGCCAACTGTAGAAGACTTTACTTTTTGATGACAAAATATGCATGAGATTCTTTGCTTTTTTTTCAAAACAGAATATACATAAGACACTTTGCTTTTTGAGGACAAACTACAACCAGGTAGTATGAACATGAAGAGAGAATACTCCCGTTTAATAGTTAACACAAAATTGAAAGGATTAATTTTGTTCCCCCTCTTCATGGTCACCCCTGCAGTTGACACTCATTGAGCTGTTGCAGTGATTGTGTCTGAAACAGCTTTGTTTAGGTGATGAGGTTGCTAATCTCATGCACACACTCACCATAGTTTCCTTCAAAGACATGATTGGTAATAGCAGCGACTTTGTTCTTTGTAATTCCCAGACCTAAGGTTCTTTTATATTTGGACATGCGCCCTAATATAACCGACTAGGTTGAACGGGACGCGCCTCGCCAAAACGAGGCAAAACTTTAAAAAAAAAAAAATATGTTCTTTGTATTTTCCCTTGAGACCTTAGGAAACCAGATAAGGAATCGATGTAAACATAGCCATGTATGAAACATTCATCACATCAATGTGAAGCCAACATTTTGTTTTTAAAACAAAGTATCCCGTTCAACCCTTGATGGGTTATAATAAGGATTTATAGTGTAATAAATTCAAGACAATAAAATCTGATTTCCGATATCTAAATATAGTATCTTCATTCCCCCATTCCCCTCAGTTCAAACAAAGTAAATCAAAACCAAAATTGTGTGAATGTATGGATGTGTGACCTCCACTTTCCAAGAAACAACAAACAATAGAAATCAAAAAACAAATAAATACAAACAATATATATATAATAGCCCCTTCAATCATAACTGACTATGGGAATTCCCCCCCCCCCCCGGAGGTGGCAGCCCTCAGCTGCTTATTTTCATGGTGCTTATTTTCGACGTTTTCTCCCCTCCTCTGCTTGTTGTGTGAGCCTCTTTTCGCCCAATCTGAGGTGGCGTCGTACATAGCATCGCCACTTAGTGCGATCGGCAGCTTCATCCTCCCATGTTGCTGGATCCATGTCCAGTGCCCTCATATCTCTCTTGCAGACATATTTGAACCTCAGCTGTGGTCGCCCAACTGTTCTCTTGCAATCTGCTAATTGTCCGTAGAAGATATCTTTTGGGATGCGACCATCTTCCATGCGGCGAACATGGCCAAGCCAGCGAAGTCTGCGCTGTCTAAGCTGTGTATACATACTTTGAAAGCCAGCACGTGACAACACCTCGACATTTGTCACTTTATCTTTCCACGAAATGCCGAGGATGCGGCGTCATCATCATGTGACATATTCTTTCCAGAACGTTGTCTCCATTACAGCTGCTCTGAACGCATCACGATTCTGGGCAAGTCGACCTGCATCAGCCAAAGACAAGTTCAGACTCTCTGTGATGTCCTGGGTCCACCGTCGTCTAGGTCGACCCCTTCCCCTTTTTCCAGGGACCATGCCTTCCATCACTGTTTTTTCCAGACTATTATGTCTTTTTATATGACCGAAAAATTTCAGCTTCCTTATAGCGATGGTATTTAGGAGCCAATGTTCCTGTACGTTTAGTGAGTGCAGTACTTCTCTGTTGGTCTTTTTTTCTGTCCAGGGTATTCTCAACATCCTTCTGTAGCATTTCATTTAGAATGATGTAATCTTTTTTGCAACTGTTTTATTGAGTGTCCAAGTCTCGCAGCCGTATGTTGCTACTGGGAATATACATGCTCTGATCAGTTGTAACTTTGTTTCTTTGCTTGTGCCTTGCCATAGGTTTTTCATCTGTATTAGCTTATGTGAAGCAATTGCAAGTCTTCTTTTAATTTCTACTGCACAGTCGCCAGAGCTGTTAATGATTGATCCTAAGTATTCGAATTCATTGACACTTTCCAGTTCTTCGTTATCAATTTCAATTTCTGGTTTGGTCTTTACTTTGTCTGTTGTCAATACTTTGGTCTTCTTGGTGTTTAGGTATAGATTCTGGGCCTCGCTGTGTTTTTTGGTGGACAGAAGTAATTGTTCAAGTCCTTTTGGGTTGGTCGATAGGAGGACTGTGTCGTCAGCATATCTGATTTCCGGGATCTGGTACCCGCCGATGTTAAATGAGTCAAACTCTGTGTGTTCTTGGTCATCTCTTACGTTTCTCATGATATTCTCGGCATAAATGTTAAACAGGTAAGGGGAAAGGGTACAGCCTTGTCTTACTCCTTTCTGTACTTCAAACCATTCTGATGTTTCCCCCTCTATTCTTACGGCTGCCTGTTGTTCTTGGTACAGCAGTGCGATGAGTTGTATAAGGTGGTTTGGAAATCCCATATTTTTCATAATAGCCCATAACTGCTGATGTTGTACACAATCGAAAGCTTTGGTGTAATCAATGAAACAAGTATGTAGGTCAACGTTGAATTCTCTACACTTTTCTATGATGATCCTCATGTTGAATATATGATCTCTAGTGCCTCTACCTGGTCGAAAACCCGCCTGTACTTCATTTATTTCTGTTTCTAGCTTTTGTTGCATCCTTTTCATTATGATTTGTAAAAGTATTTTGCTGGCATGGCTTATAAGAGCTATAGTTCTGTAGTTTGTGCACAGTTTCAGGTTGCCCTTTTTTGGCAAGGGTATGTAAATTGATCGTTTCCATTCCTTGGGCCAAATTCCGCTTTGCCAGATCTTGCAGCATAATGCATGGTATATACGAGCGCTGCCTTCTCCTCCTGCCTGTATCATTTCAGCTGTTATTTCATCACAACCAGGAGATTTTCCACTTTTTAAGTGTTTGATTGCATTCCGGACTTCCTCTATGGTAGGTTCTGGTTCACGTTCCGCTTCATTCATGACGTTGTTATCTGCCGCTTTGTTTATTTCCGTATACATTTCTTGACAGTACTCCTTCCATCTGTTCAGAATATCTTTACGTTCTGTTAGAGTGTCGCCTTTCTTGTCGTTTATTGCTCGGGGTGATGATTTAAAGTTGCTGTTTTTCAATGTTCTTACTTCAGAAAACATATTCTTACTCAATCCCTGTTCGCGCATTTCCTCTATTTTCCTGCAGGTGTCGTTTATGTATTGTTGTTTGTCTTGTCTGACTCGTTTTTTAATCTGCTTTGTGTATTCCTTGTACAACTCCTGATTTTCTGTATCTTTTTTGGACTTCATTTTTCTTCTCTCTACCACCAACTTCAGTGTTTCGTCTGAGATGTATTCTCGTCTCTTTATACTTCTTTTAGGAATTAACCTCTGTGCATTTGTAATATATACATCTCTGATGTTATTAGCAAGTTCATCTGGTGTCATTTCCTCCTGTACTGCCATAAGAATGTCAAATTTGTTCTGAATATCGACACTGTACTCTTCTGGTATGGCGCTTGTGTCATAACGTATTACTTTGTCGCTTGTAACGACTTTTTTCAATTTGATCTTGAAGTTTGCAGCAAGAAGTTCATGGTCGGAGTCACAGTCTGCTCCTGGGAACGTCTTGATGGATGAGATACAAGATCGCCACCTTTGTTGTATTAAGATATAATCTATTTGGTTCTTGCTTTTTCCGTCCGGTGACGTCCATGTATATAGTCTTCTAGGGTGTTGCATAAAAAGAGTATTCGTGATGACTAGGTTGTTTTCTAGGCAGAATGTTGTCAAGCGTTCTCCTCTCTCATTTCTCTGGCCCAATCCATAACTTCCTTTCACTCTTTTTTCATGTTCTAATCTTTCGTTTCCAACTTTGGCATTAAAATCTCCCATTATTATCCTAATATCTTGCTTATTTGCTTTCTCTAATGCATTTTGCAGTTCATTGTAAAAATCTTCAATTTCCTGTTCTTCAGCAGCTGCTGTTGGCGCATATGTTTGTATAATTGTGATGTTCTTTCTTTTTCCTTTCAGTCTGATTGTGACAATGCGGTCATTTATGGGATTATATCCTAATAGGGAGGCAGCTGTCCTTTTAGACAGGTAGAAGCCGACGCCGCTCTGACCACCTCTCTCTTTGCCTGAGTATATGAATGTTCCTCCTGATGGAATCGAAAAGTGTCCCTGGCCCGACCATCTGTGCTCTGAGATGCCCAGGATATCGATGTTTAGCCTTTCCATCTCGTTCTTCACTATGTACTGTTTTCCTTGGTATAAGCTTCTGACGTTCCATGTTCCTATTTTGATTATTTTTCTAAGACCGATGACATGGTTTTCCGTGGTAACACAGTCAGGCTTTTGGCCGTCATCACGATTACCTGTACTGACGCTGCCAACGATCTCTTCCCCAGTTAAATATGATCTGTCTGGCCTGGGGGCCTCACCACCAGATCTTTGTGTAGTATTCAGATTAGCCATTATGGATTTCTTGGCATTGTACATCCAGTAGTTTGCCATTGCTTTCTGGATGGTTCTGGCCGCTTACCATTACAGTCCATGGTGCGCCCTCAGCCCGATACCAGGCCTTTCCAACTCCTGCCCTAGAAGCCGTTGTCAAAATATTATTGATCATCCGCCCGTTCGGCCAGCAGTTGTGTGTACTGTTTAAGGGGGACCTCCCTTTTTCAATTTACTCATGTAGTTTGGCCGGCCAGTCAAAGCCGTTGCCCGGGGGGTGGCGCTGCCGTACACAAGCAGACTCGAGGAGCCATACATGAGCTGAACTGGAGTGGGGGAACCAAATAGGATCCAGGCCATCCTCAAAAAGAGGAAGTGACTGCCTCTCACCGTGAGGTACTATCCCTTACACACTCCAGCGTAGACACCGTAAATGGAAGGTATTGAGCCTTCTTTCTTGCTTAGCATAGGTCGTCCAGGTCTCGCTGCTATATAGGAGTGTGCTGGTGACGCAGGCATTATATACCGCAGCTTTGGTCTTCATTGTGAGTTTGGAGTTTCCCCAAACACGTGATGTGAGGCGGGCAAAGGTAGCTGCAGCTTTGGTCTTCGTTGTGAGTTTGACAAACAATAAAAATACACAAAAAAATCAAACAAAGTAAATTCTCTCATAATGGTTTTGGTTTTAAGGACCATACTCATTGCCACGGACAACTCCATCGGTGCTCCGATCTCCTCCCCTTGATTACACATGGAGGATCTCAGCACAGTGCACCAACTCCGTAGCACCGGCGAGAATCCCAATGTGTGTAAATTGAGAACTTAATCGTGGACTGATTACACTGACTAACAAAAAAAAACTTTTTTTTTCTTTCTCTAACATTTCTATGTTTTTCTGGTCAATTTTAATGCGCTGTTTTTAAATCTGCAAACCGTTTTTCTCTATCAGGTCGGGATCTCTAGAAATACGCAATTGAAGTTTTTTAACAACGCATACAGTATTACAACATCATTCGTACAAGAAGTATAACAGTTATGTAGGCTTGAATTTCTTTGCAGTCAACTTTCGTCGGTGAATGGCATGTGGTACATCGCGATGAAGCATCTAACAATAATCGGCAAGCATGGTCACACTCCACCGTCCTTGATAACGTGACTCCATTACGGCGATATCTTGATGGAATCGTTCTCCATGTTCATCGCTGACTTCGCCAAGGTTGTCAGGGAAAAAGTCAAGATGCGAATCGAGCAAATGGATTTTGAGGGACATGTTACAGCCCATAATTCTGTATGCATCTATGCACTGCTTAACAATATGCAACATAGTCAACAGATTTGTGATTTCCCAGAAAGTTATCGACGATCGATTTGAATGCCATCCATGCGCGAAGTTCACTACCATGTAACAAGTTCTCGAATTGTTTGTCTGCAATAACTTTCCTAATCTGAGGTCCTACAAAGATACCTTCCTTTATCTTTGCATCGCTAACTTGCGGAAACTTTTCTCGAAGATAAGTGAAAGCTTTGCTCGTTTTATCTAACGCTTTTACAAAATTCTTCATGAGCCCCAACTTTATATGTAACAGTGGTAAAATGAAGCTGTCTTTGTTAACTAATGGCTCGTGTATTACATTTTTATGCCGGAGCTGCATACGATCCCGGATAGGCCACACCTTTCTTGCATAATGTTCCAGTCTGTTGCGGCTGTCCCATGCACATCGGAAGCAACAAAATTTAGTATACCCAGTCTGCATGCCCGTGAGAATTGCAATGACCTTAGGTCTCCACAAATCCGCCATTGGTAGTCATTGTACTTTATTTTTTCCAAACGTATAGCCATATTGTCATAAGTTTCTTTCATATGAACAGAGTAGGCGACTGGAATTGATGAAAATAAATTTATGTTATGCAATAACACGGCTTTTAGACTAGTCTTGGAAGAATCGATGAAAAATCGTCATTCGTTGACTATGTGCTCATGACCGTTTACATCTTTGCAATAGCAAATGTCATCATCCATCTCAAAGTATTGAACAAGTTCTCTGTGTCTATGACGAAATTTAGATATCGGAGTATTGGGCGCTAAAAGATTCCATTCTTTGAGTCGCGAACCGAGTAATTCCGCATGTCCTTTGGTAAGAGCGAGATCACGTATTAGATCTGAAAGTCCTGAATGGTTAATTAAGTAAACACCATCATTCACCGGTATGTAATCTGAGTCAGAATTAGTTTCTAAAGCAGGTAAACTATCACTTTCTGATGGTTCATTCACGTCCAACGGATTATGTTCTGGTGGTACTTGGATCGGACACGTGATTGGATCATGAGGCACTGGTTTCGAAACCAATTCAATATTTGAATAAACCACAGACTTTCTAGTTTTAAAAGTGAAACCATGGATATTTGTTAAGCAGAAGTAACAATCAGTAGTGTGATTTGTATGTTCACGCCATATTACTGGCACTCCAAAAGGCATCGACTTATGCTTCGGCGATTTTCGTAACCAACCTGCCAATGTATCAAACAAACTGCATTTGGCTTCCAAGATTTATTTGCATCATCAACTTTCGAATCGAAATAAAGTTCATATGCTTTCTTTAGTAATGGTGTAAAGTTTTTCTGGTCAACACCATCGGTAAAATATCCGCACACGTAACAGAACAGATCAGCCGAATTTCTACAACTTCTAGAAGCCATATTTTGCTCAGAATTATTTCAAAACACAGTAACTATTTGAAAAATCGCGTAACATATGTCATGCATCTTTTAGCAGTATAAAAAGTAGAATTATGTTGCTTTTTATTAATTTTTAATAAGTTATATAGTAAAAATGAAACGGAGCAAATAATGGTTTCCCAAAAATATATTTATTCACAAATATCTTAAGAACCCGACGTGATAGAGATAAACGGATTTCAGATTTGAAATCAGCGCAAGAAACTGACCTAAGAACACTTATTCTTATATAAGAAAGAAAAATGTTGTTTGTCAGTGTTATTTGACGCAATAAATGCTGAAGTAATTATTGGTAATTATAAAAGGACGAATATTCTCAACTTTTTCCGGTTCTCATTTTTGTTGTTTTGATATTCTGATTCTTAACGATTTTATGATTGACCAAGTTTCTTTGTTAATAAACCAAGTGTCACTGTGTAACGTTTTTCTCATAATCTTTGAATGTCAGTAAGGTCAAACGTTTTTTAACAACTTTGAAACAGCTATAACGTAATTCAAATAAGCCATGTAATTTTAAAGAATCCACTCATAACTCCAACGAAGACGACTGATTATAATTTATTGCATCCACAGTTTTGACAATATTCAACATGAACTTCATTCTGTTACACAGTTAAAACGACTCAAGTCAATAGCCCTAATTACATTATTCTGTTCATGGTCATTAGCCTTAATTCTCAAGCTAACATTCGCATGTATTAATAATTGATACAGTTCATATCTTACACAACGTTAAATCTCATAGTCTAGTGAAATACTGCCCATTTTCCTCCGTCTGCATTGATATACTCATAGCTTCGCCAACATATTATATTTAAATTTATTCCTTATTCCATTTTGGCTTGATACGCCCTTTTAATTCTTAAAATGTTAATTATTGGCCAACTCTGCGGTCACAGACATTGACTATTATTGAATATATTATCTCTCTCTTTAAGAACGCATTTAAATCTCTAGACACACAGGTCAGGGCGTATACTTATCCGTAAATATAAGTGGCAACAGCCACACTCTGGCAGACACATGTAAGTGGTAAATACCATGCTTATAAGGAACACATCCTTCAAGCTCGAAGGCACTGCACAGACTGTTTTAAGTTACTACGTTTCGCATCATCAGATGCATATGACGTATCTTAATGTGTCGCTAGTTGGGGATGCCGAAGGGTGCAATCACCGTGGCCAAAACTGAAATAGCCAAGATGATTACACACATAAAGCAGTCCTCAACAATAGGAATCACACCTTCTATAATATTTTTGTAGTTAACAATGTGAAAGGGGTGAGAAAGCCCGGGAGTATCTGAGATTATACCAAATGCACCAATTATGTGCCATCATCCACACGAGCACCCCACCAGACTACTCCTTATCCTCACACCATCATTGATCCTTATATATTAATTTTAGTTCTTTATATATATATGTATCACTGCTGCAAGAGTACATGAATGCGTTCTTGCAAGGGGATTATTTATGATGGTAGCTCTTTGTTCTGTAGGGAGCAAAAAATGGTTGTGATGATGATGATTATTTGTTATTGTTTTTTTAAGGCCTGGGATCTTCAACAATTAATTTATCGATTAATCGGTTTAAAAAATGTTAATCGATTGATTGGTAAAACAAATTATGATCGATTTTTCTGTGTTTTTTTAAGCAATGTTTATGTTTGTTTGCTTCAATACGAGATTATTTGCTATGTTGTGATATAGAATTTGGTAAGTATGGTCAATAATAATAAATTGTTTGGTTGTAACTTTTCAGTATTTTCATGACATTTTCAGGTCGATGTTGTATTATAACAAGTAAAATGAATAAATCCTTACTGATTAAAAAAAAATAATGTTATTTATGATTTATTAATAAATTTTCAAATTGATCGATTAATCTGTGATTAAAGAAATTCGATTAATCGATCAAGATTTTTTAAAATCAATCCCCAGACCTAGTCTTTTTAAATTTTTTTTTGTTTAATTTCTTTTGTGCACTATTTGCTTTGACGTATATTGATAATGGCGTGTCCATTCAAGCGGTAGCGAAGAAGGAACAGCTGTTCCTGGTACCACAACGGGTAAAATGGCGGAGGCGTGATGAAAGGAGACCGTCTCGTCTAATTTCGTCGTCAAGGAGATGGTGCGGCTCAACAGTGTAGGAGGCAGGAAGCACTGAACCGGCAACATGCACTGTACAGTGATTCCTGCCTAGGTAAGAGGCACTTAACTCATGCACGATGCGCTGTACATTAATTCTTGCCCCCATCGAGGCCAGCTCCTTGACGTGGAGATGGGGCTCAAGTACAGCCATCAGCGCCGAAAAACCAAGACTGGCCAGGCCCTCCTACACTCGAGCAAGACCACAGTCTGCCCTAGCACGTCAATGTGCTGAAGACGGAGGCAACCAGCCATGAGGCGCACCACAGCAATCAGGATGCCACGCACACGCGCAATGACAATATGCCTATATCTACAAAACGTTATGGCACTCGCCCTGTGACGGACACCCAGGCAGGCGCAGTGCAGGGCCCTCTGCCTCAATAGAGCCCAACCCCTACTACTGGGGGTCCTTCTCAATTGCCCTTGGAGCCAGGAGGCATGAGAATAGAGCTACTGGCCAAGCAAAGCAAAGACCACTTAAAATAATGCACTGGAATGCTGAAGGCGTCAATAGTAAAAAATACGGCTACAGCAAAAAATTAGAGCTCGAAAATATCTTGAATGAAGAGCAAGTAAATGTATGTTGCTTGCAAGAAACCCACCTCAACAAGGACACAGCCTTCAAAATCAGAGGCTACCAGTGCTACCGATCTGACCGAATAGACAGGCGAAAGGGTGGAATACTGACACTCGGGTGAGGAATAACATCAGTGCATGTCAGCTTGAAACATATATAGAGGGGGCGGAATACCAGATGCTTCATCTCATGACAGAAAGTTCAGAATTCCACCTGCTCAACTACTACTGTCCGAGCGACCGCCCACTGGCACTAGACACAATCCCAGCAAAAGAAAGACTGATTGTATGCAGAGACTTCAACAGCCACTCACAGAGCTGAGGCTACGATCACATGGACAGGAGAGGTGAGGAGCTTGAAAGCTGGCAGGATGACAATGGGCTTATCCTGATTAACCAGCCAATTGACCCACCAACCTTCTACTCGAGATCATGGCACACCACCTCTACACCAGACCTGGCATTCCACTCACCAGGCCTGGAGTGGAACACCACACGCGTTGTGGAGAAACAACTTGGAGGCAGCGACCACCGGCCAATCTTCCTAATTGTGGAAAATGAACTTGTCAAGGAGAGCAGCACTCTCTCTAAGTGGAACTACAAGAAGGCAGACTGGACAATATACCAGCATCGTACCAGTATACTGGCTAGAGATCTGTCTGTAGACAAAGACATCAATAAGCTAGTCGATGAATTCAGCAGATGCATATTACAGGCAGCTCGTGAAACAATACCTAGAGGGGCTCGTAAGCACTACAAACCATATTGGAATAGTGAACTAGAGCAGCTGCACAATGACGTGGAAACATCTCGAAAGCAGGCAGAGACCAGTCCATGCCAAGAACAACACAATAACTACCAGCAAGCTAAGGCCAAATTTCAAAGGGCCAAGTTGCAGGCCAGGCGGAGAAGCTGGAAGGAGAAAACAGAGTCCTTGAACCTCGAAAGAGATACAATGAAAGTGTGGAAGCTGGTAAAACAACTTAACGATGGGGGCACAGGGAGATACTCAAAGATTGCTCTGTACAAAGATGGAAACATCCTCATGGGAAAACAGGCAGCTGATCACTTTGCAGACTCCTTTGCTAAAGACAACAACATCGAAGTTAGCCCACAGAAGCAACAGGAGTTCCACAGACCTGGAGGGAAGCAATCATGATACCACTCCTAAAACCAGGAAAAGACAGTTCCACTGCCTCCAGCTACAGACCAATCAGCCTTACAAGCTGCCTCTGCAAAAAATGGAACGAATCATCAACCTCAGGCTGCAGTGGTATCTTGAAAGTGAAAACCTTCTTGTACCACAGCAGGCGGGCATTAGGCAGTGTTACTCTACCGAAGATCAGGCAACTTACCTTTCCCAAGAGATTGAGGATGCGTTCCAAGATAAGAAACTGGTACTAGCAGCATGGATAGATCTAAGGAAAGCGTTTTACAAGGTTTGGAAAGAAGGGCTTCTGAAGAAACTGAGAAATTGTAGAGGGAATGGTAGGATGTACAAATCGGTGAAAGCTTACTTGCATGTTGAGGATTGTTGCATGGTTTGCAAGCATCTGGGTTTGAGCTCGATTCGGATGGTTGCACCATAAAACACCTCGGCTGAATAAATAAATGAAATATACCACGTATATCGATGCATGACGCGTGAGACATAGTAACGAGAGTCGTTGTGTGGCCTTCAATGCAGATGGCAGTGTTTCAAAATATGTGGCAGGGCCACTTAGCCAAAGTGTTTTAAAGATGTGGTATTGTGGTAAAGTGGGATGTTATAAATTTTTATAGGGGACTTAGTGTACTGACTGAGATCAGCTGTGAAGGTATCTGTATCTAATAGGTGTAGTGTTTTACAGATAACCTTACTTGCTACCACATTATGCCTCAGTCAGAATTATTCTGGAATATTGTGATGACTACGTTAAATGTCTAGGGTATGTATATGATGAAGTGTAAGTCACAACAACAACAGACAGATAAACAATTTAATTTATTCCACCACACTTGACAACACTGTGACACTCACACACATGTACCATTCTATAAGACTATCTTAAATGAGTCACTGGTAAATTTTCAAATATCAATATGTATTAAGCACTTTCATTAATATATATGTCCTGATTCAACTACAAAGTGAACCAGGAATCACAATCAATTTTAATTACAATTTATATGTACAGGATTTATCAATATGAAACTTGTAGTGAGATATTTTATTAATATTATCCTATGTGTGTCAGTTGTGTAGTGGTAATATGAGGTAATACTGGTTTTGTTTTTTCAAGCTATGTTGTTATTTGTCATCATGACTTCAAGTGTTTGTTCATCTTGTAAGTAGTATGGGGAAAAGTTCACAGTCCCTATCAATTTAAACACTGTATTTTCCCTCTGGTTATTATAAAGTCAGATTTTGAGGGGGGGGGGCATAATGTTGAGCTCTACTGGCCACATAGGCTTATCTTTCGTGATGGCGGCAGGATAGGACTCCTCTGCTCGATAGCCTCCCTGTGTTCTGGAGACACTTCACTGGTCACTATCTGGACCCAGGAGTATGCTGTCAGCCTCTAGGTTCAGCAAAGCTCAGACCAGGTGCTGCTCAATAACTTTTGGACCACGGTTCCTGAAACAAGAAGGTTGTACCTCCTACTTCATAACTAATTTATAATCTATTTACAGACTGAACACATTACATAACAAACACTGAGTTCAGAGCGGTAGGCCAACTGTCAGCTTCATCTGAAATAATTTACACCAGTATATTCCTCCCTAATGGTTACTACACCTCTGCAATTCCAGCATTATTTCTTTCTAGTCCATAAGATAGGTGTCAGTGTACTGTTTGGCAATTCCATGCAGTTTTACTTTCCTCCGACACCTTCTGTTCAGGTTGGAGCACTATATAGGCCTTACCTCATGTTCGCTACTGAACCACACATATATACAGACATAAATTATCAATTTACATTCAATTTTCATTAAAAAGATATTGAATATATCAAGCTTACCACAATTCATGGAATAATACACAGTTACGTTGACTGGCACTGAATATAGCACAATTTCGATCTGCCGATGTCCCAGGCTTTTATTTAGAAAAATATGCACTGGCGCTCAACGCACTGGTTCTGTAGTAAGTTTATTTGAACATGTGGTGGTGACCTGACGCCTCTGATTGACTATATTCGCGGGTCTAACCAATCGTGCCATGTTTACCCAATCGTTTGAAAAAAAGTACTCCTACTCCCGTTTCCCCTGACAACAAAAGATAGTATTTATAGCCCGACTAATCGTGTTTAGCCTTACATTTATTGCGCTCCAATCAAATCGGATTTAACATGGAGACCCATTTCCCGTATAATGGTGGGGTGAAAATCTGCCACTGAGCGATTCTGATTTGGGTGTTGTCTGACATCCCTCACTATTTCTTTTGGCTATAATTTGGTAATTCCTAGACTATTTGCGTAACGTTTAACATATTCTTTGTCAGCAAGTCCTAAGGAACCCAAATATACAAATTTAAAGGAGCTAAGTGGGTGCGTTCAAAATATGCATTTTCTTCTACCTCCTGTTTACTTCGAATACGATGTGGTGTCTGGGTACTGTAATGTTTTCAAACGTAAACCAGTATAATGTCATGTTTCCTAATAAGCGTTTTGTGAGTTTTTAAAAACTAACTCTCGTGTGTGTAGTGTTTTTTATCACTGTCGATTTGAAAAAAGCTAGTGCTTGTGGCCTTACACGCGTGATGGTAGTAATTGTATAGCGAGACGCGTGTTTAGTGTTGCATGCGTTCCTGCTTTCAGCCCCTCCCTTTCTTTCTATCTTTAGTCCATCTGTCTCCCGTCCTTTGGTAACGTAGTGTATAAAATGACATGAATGGAATTTTAAATCTAGGTCAGATTGCGTATCTCAAGGTTTTTCTTAGAAAGGGAGTACACATTTTATTGTGTTGGGGAAACGCGTGTATGTTGCCGAAGGCTTTTACTATCAACGTGAAACGTTACAATTTGCAGATGCAGGAGAAAACAAGGGGGATTTCGAGTACAGTCATTGTGACAGCACTGTTCTTTACCATTCTTCTTTCCTTTTATTGAATTTATGTGTTAGGCTTTACATTTACCTGATAATTTATATATGTGGATTAGAATTTCTCACGACAGGTATAACCACTCAAGTGTGATAGTGCATAACTAGGAAGTTATATTTAAAGCAGAAATAAAGAATGTATGAGGACCCTTGAGTCTGAAAATATAAAACGGCAATATTAGCCGCAATAATTTATGATTAACGTAAGTCGTAAAATATGAAACGCAGTTAGAATATGTAGGGCTGATTAAGCCTGGCTTTGAATGCCAAAGTAAATTTATATATTAGACAGTGTATCTAATAGAACTAGCAGAATGTTTAATTCTGTATAAATACAAGAATTATGCCAAACAGTTTTGGTGGAAATATAATCGAACGTAATTATAACGATAATGTATCGGACATGCAATGTCTGTGAAAATATAGACTCTACTCTATAATGTATCCAGTGCTCTTTATGTGAACTATATTAAGTATTGTCTGTGGTTCATGATGGAAGAATGAATCCTTATTAAATTATTATGTCGACAAAAACTGGTCTTATTCAGTAACGTATTCAAGGTTCCAGTTATGACTGTTTTTATGAAGAATGACCATTGACCTTCAAATTAATACACACGCTGTCACACTGGTAATATGAAATGAAACGATATAACACGGTCATTTAAATATATATGAACTTTTATTGAAAGCGCGTTTAAAATGCAATTACTTGAAAGAAGTATCAAAAGAATCCATGGTTGTAATCAATATCGATACCGGGTGGAACACAGAACAGACGATCAAATAATTGTACGAAACATAATACTAGACTAACCCATTTAAATCAGTGAAAAACCCGTAACATTGCATAACAGAAGAGCCCGAGTACAACTAGATGGCCTCAAGAGTAAGAAAATTCTACTGCGTCATGGCGTCCCTCAGGGAGGGGTTCTGTCCCCCACACTTTTCCTAGTCTACATCAACGACCTGGTTGCTGAACTACCACATGGAATGAAAGTGGCAATGTACGCTATGACCTGGTAATATGGTGCACAGATGAGCATGCAACAGTGGCCACCAAACTGCTACAAAGAGCTATAGATGCCTTAACCTCATGGGCAAATAGACGGTGTGTCAGCATCAACACAGACAAGTGCAGCACTACGCTCTTCACCCTCTCTCCCAAACAATAAGCTGGTGTAATCAAGATAAACGAAGAGTTCCTGAGAGAAGATAAACAACCCATCTATCTCGGAGTTACATTCGATGAAAGGCTGACATGGAAGCAGCACATCAACAAGGCAGCAACAAAGGCCAGGAGGAAGTTAGCCATCCTGAGAAAACTAAGTGGAACCACATGGGGACCCAGCGGGAAAATACTTAGTAAAGTTTACCAGCAGGGCATACGACCACACCTGGAATATGGGTCAGCTGCGGGTGTCCAGCATCAAACACCACATTACAAGAGCTAGATAAGCTGCAAAACCAGGCGCTTAGGGTCATCACGGGGGCAATGAAATCAACGATTATAGTGGAGATGGAGAAAATGGGGAGGATACAAGCACCGAGATAACGCAGAGACACGAAAGTGCTAACACAGGCAGAAAAGTTCCTCTGTATGCCGAGCCATCCAATGAAGGACAGATTCCAAAACCTAGCAATGGGGCGATTGAAAAGAAGCAGCTTTATCCACCAGGCCAAACGATTTCGTAGACAAACCTCAGACCTGCCTGAAGTTAACAGCCCCCTAAAGTCTGTGCCAGAACAAACCCCTTGGAGAGAGGAGCCTGGACTACCACTACACATCCAGACAAAAGTGAAAGGAATATTCGACAGGACAGTCACTCTCAGTTTCCTGGATGATGAATACCCACAGGACGTCTGGGTCCGAGTATACACGGATGGGTCAGCACAGAATGCAGTAAAGAATGGAGGAGCAGGAGTGTACATAGAATACCCAAACAACACTAGGGATACAGTCAGAGTACCAACGGGGAAATTCTGTAACAACTATGATGCAGAAATCCAGGCAATCAAGGTGGCAACTGAGAAACTATTGAACACCAATCTCGGTCCGCAGCCTGTAGTATTCCTGACAGATGCAAGATCAGCACTCCAAGCACTTCAGTGCAGAAAATTGCCAGGTATACAAGCTCTACTTTCTGAACTGTGCAACCAGCGCAGGGTCGCCATGCAGTGGATACCGTCTCATTGTGGAATACCAGGAAACGAGAGAGCAGACGGACTGGCTAAAGAAGGTGTTGCAGACAAGCAACCGGATGTACCAGTTGCGTACCATCAGAAGAAAAAGATGATCAAATCTATCAGAAAGCCACCAACATCAACGCAGGATGACTACCAAGCTATGAACAGATCAGAACAAATAGTCATTCTGCGCCTCAGAACAGGACACAACCGCCTCCGCAGCCACATGTATACAAAATTCAAGATTGGCAATTCAGCCATGTGTACATGTGGACAGGCACCCCAGACTGCGGAGCACGTACTTCAAGATTGCCCCGAATATGATATATTGAGGCAAACCCACTGGCCCAGAGAAACAACACTGGAAACAAAACTATATGGACCTCTGTATGAACTACAAAAGACAGTGACGTTTATACAAGAAACAACATTGCAGATATAGACAATATATTTCAAGCGAACGAAAGAAGAAGAAGAAGTAATTCTTGCCTGGAAAAAAAAAAAATAGGTATATCGCACTGCGTTGAAGTTATTATAATCCATTAGGCAGATAGTTCCACCGTTCTTTCCTTTATAGGGAAAAATACTGGAGAGATAAAGAGTAAAGATGTCTTTGTGTTTGCTGTACAGTATATGGTATTCATTTATAGTGTGTAAACACATTTTATGAAATTTTTCTAATTTCGTCTAAAAATATACGGTGAGAAATTATTATTTCAGTGTTCATTCCAAACAGGTATCGGTATGGTGCGTGTAGTGCGGTATGGTGCGTGTAATGCTGTATGGTGCGTGTAGTGCGGTATGGTGCGTGTAGTGCGGTATGGTGCGTGTAGTGGGATCATAATTTGGGCAGTGAATAATAAATATAAGGTAAAGGTGGTCCCATAGCAGATACTGCCGTAGTGGAGTGAAGTGTTAGAGACTTCCCTATACTAGGTCCAGCATCGAGAGGTGAGGTGACCAGTTGCCTTCCTCGCTGCCTTTTCCTTCTCTACCTCACCAGCATAGTCAGCTACCCAATTACAGCTGATTAGACTGGAGCGTGTCGGTACCGTGAATAGAACCCTGCATCTTTGACACGAGAAACCAGAGCTCTAACCACCCTGCCAATCAGACGCTCAATAAAAATATAAATAAATAATATTGCATATAATTGTACCTCTGAATTTTTATTAATTATAATTGTTAAACGAAAAAAAAATATGTACGAAAGATCTTCGTTGTTATATCACAATGTGTATACAAACAGACTGTCCCCGTTAAGGAAAAGACACGAAATAAGATTCATTTAGTTATTAATAAGCATCATACTGAGACGAAATGTCATGAGTGGCTGAAGTTAAATCTTAGTATACTTGTTTAAAAACCATATTTTTACGAGCTAATTTGAGACATGACGACCACTACTGGTTTTACATTAAATAATTTATTTATTATAATAACATACAGTGTTATATATGAAAAGGTGAAGAAATTAAAGCGCTTTGACATGCACTTAATTGAATTGGTCAGTGATTTTTAAACATGCATGCAATTTATGAAGTACTGAGTGCAGAAAAATTTTAAAAATTAAAAACACGTAGTCCTTTCATTATGTATAATTGATTATAGAAAACTGTTTTAGGAGTTAAGCACTTTCATTTTAAAGTAAGTTTATTTTTACATAATGTAGGAAAGTTTCAGTTGCTTCTGATCGCGAATATGAGTTATTCTCACAATTTGAAATGTGTTGGCAATTACTTTAAATTTTACATTCAACTTTCTTTTAGAGTTCAATAGTTCTCATGTCATTTAATGCTAGTTTCTTTCTATGAACTTTCCTACAAAGCCGCGGTTAAACGTAACAGCCCTCTGTGGGGATTTTGCCATGCTCTGCATGTTAATTAGGTTATACGTGATAATAGAAAGGTTTGCAGACTTCTTCGCTGGGCGTCGTTGCATCATAACAGCCCATTACCGTGAATGCTTCACGTTAAAACTCATAAATGCCTCACACCCGCAGGCAAGTTGAGATAAGATTCGTAATAAAACTTTATTAATACTCTTTATTTATACCCAGCATATGCCTTACCAAGCAGAAAAAAACGCATTCATCATCTATTATTGTCTTGGTTTTACTGGCACATGTAACCGTCATTGATGTCTAATAAAGTAAGAAATATATATATTTTGAAATGTTAACAAAGCTATTATTTATTTTATTTTACAAATTAATATTGTGCTGTATTGTATTGTATATTAGCATTAAGTAAACTGAACTAATTTTTTAAAATGAAACTTCATGAAAAAATAAATATGAAGATCACTGAAAATCAGATGTGAAAATTGTCAATATTAAACGAAATATGACTCTTTTAAAAGCTTTCATAAAGATTCGTGTTTTATTTAAATGTGCTCTTGTATCGTAATTCAAAACAGCTACTTATCTACAACAACTTGAACTCGATTACAGTTAAACTTATTACGGACGAAAACACATGCTTCTGTCGTTGCCCGCACCGCGATTAAGTACGTTCAGGACAAAGAGAAGGTTTATTTCACAATGCGAGCAGATGGCGTTATAAACTACGTGACTTTTTATATTAAGGTAAAAAATAGTTTTTAATATTCTTTTGGTAATAGTATTACTAAATAAGCAATTGTTGGAACGTTTATTTTAGTTGACAAGTCGTAAGCTGAGATAATACTTCAAGCTTGGATTATTGTCGCATAATGTCCACTGACTTAAACTTTGTCAGAATAGGTCAGGCTTACAGGTAGCCGACAAAATTATCAGAGCGAATGATAGGGTGTGGTGGGGTCAAACAATTAGACCCAATGTCAAAATATACCCAACGGTAATAACAGGGTCGTTGACCAACGTCTAAGTATCATATAGTTGATCCATTGGCTGGTGTTTTAGGTTTCAATAACATTCTTTATCTCAACAGAGACGAAGACGATAAAATATGTAGAGTAGACATACTCTGACATTGACAGTTGCATATTGAATCAAGCATGTAGAGCGTTAACATAATATTAATGTCCAATTTGATTGGCCTCGTAAATAATCTTGTAGTTTATTTATTCCCTTCTTATAACATGTTCGAGACGCCGGATACATATTTTACTGGAGATACAACAGTGCATTTACATTCGAATATAGTCCAGCAGAGGATCCGGACACACTAGCGGCCGGCCATCAAGAACCGTACCGAAGCCCTACCTAGAATCTTGCTAACAACTTATAATCTTAGTATCATGTTCAGATACTAATAAAATAAGCCATGACTTGGCTAATGCTATCACTTCATCCTGGAAGGTAGCCTAACATTGAATACTTAAATCTTCCCGTAATAAGGGACTACTAGAACAGAAGAACGTCTGTCTTCATTCACCGGCATTTTGGATCTCCCCGCGTCAATGCTGTTTGGCAACAACGCAAACACTATCATACCAAGTTGTGCTCTTTAGCGCAACCATTGTCACGTAACTAATTAAACATATATTTACTCAGATGCGCACACATAGTGCATCTGTCACAGTTAGACATGCATCAAGCTATGTTAAGTCTCGCACACATAGCTCCTATGCGAAAAAAGACTTAACAGATTACATCGACCCCCGGATAAAAAAAAAAATAAAGCGTAGCTTTTATTTTATTTTATTTTTTAAATTATCGCGGAGAGGACAATCAAATTATGTGAAACAACACATAAATATAATTAAGGCATAATTAAGGAAATAATAATTTTGATGGGAGAAGTTAAATACTTAATTCCAATCAAATAAATAATGATCAAAATTTTTACAAAAAACACCAATTATTATTTATAAATCAATCATAATAGTATTCATCATAAGATTATAAGAGCATAACAGATCAAATACAGAAGTAGACAGTGCGGACAGTGGTGACAAAGACAAGATATCGAGGGACATATGGTAACGTTCACAGAAATCAACTAAATAAGAAAGCAGAAATGAAGATGAAAACTATTGCAAAGCTTGCAATGACAGCTGCGAATAAGAACTAGACAAGTGACAACACAGGGTATAAACATGAAGTGTGTATACAACTGAGTGATAGCAAGGTAAGATCAACAATTACGAACATAGTCAATTATAAAACCAAGGTACGGATAGGAAAAATATAACGATAACAATAGTGATAACGCAACGTCACGACTAAACAACTAGTTGTCACAGACAACCAAACGCAGTGGACTCAAAAATTCTTCAACAATCATATGTTGCAACTTCCACTGAGGGAGGTCTGCAAAAGATTGTCTCTAAAGAACACCTACGAAGGCCCGGTAGTGAATCTGGGATGTATCCTTCGCAAGTCGCCAACCCAACCAGCGCACGTTAAACATAGAACATATAACATAAAGCATAAATGTGGACATATCAAAGATAGACTCAACTATACATGCAACCGTAGAATAGAACAATAGTTCACTTATCTTGTTTTTTTAAAGAAAAACTTTCCCGGCCCTCGCAGAGCTAGCGATGATGGTTCTCGTGTGTTGCATGATGAGCTTACAATAACGTGTTGAAACAGAAACGTAACGCCGTTCCACGTTGACTCTGACGGTTGAAGTACAAAGTTGACCTTGACATAGAACGTTATGGAAGACCACTTGAAGGTTAGTCTGACCGATCGTTAGGTAAATCTCCAAAACACATGTTGTTGTCGATTTGAAAGTAACTGGACATTGTAGTTGTAACGGATATATTGTACTGCTTCATAATTTTCTGGAATCGTGAGTTCTTGATAATTCCCCACTGACTGGTACACCAACTGTTGGAACGTTTATTTTAGTTGACAAGTCGTAAGCTGAGATAATACTTCAAGCTTGGATTATTGTCGCATAATATCCACTGACTTAAACATTGTCAGTATAGGTCGGGAGAAGATCGGCTACCACGACAAGCATGGGAAACAAAGAGCCAGGGATCCAGACCCCCAGGACGACCCAGAGTCCGCTGGGAGGACAACATTAGACAATCTTTGAAGGACCGAGGACTAGAATGGAACCAGGCCAGGAGGAAGACAGCCGATAGAATAGTATGGCGCTCTCTCTTCCAAACCTCTACACCTCACGGTAGAAGGGGAACGACTAAGTGAGTAAGTAAGTATAGGTCGGGCTTACAGGTAGCCGACAAAATTATAACGCGAATGATTGTGTGTGGTGGGGTCAAACAATTAGACCCAATGTCAAAATATACCCAACGGTAATAACAGGGTCGTTGACCAACGTCTAAGTATCATATAGTTGATCCATTGGCTGGTGTTTTAGGTTTCAATAACATTCTTTATCTCAACGGAGACGAAGACGATAAAATATGTAGAGTAGACATACTCTGACATTGACAGTTGCATATTGAATCAAGCATGTAGAGCGTTAACATAATATTAATGTCCAATTTGATTGGCCTCGTAAATAATCTTGTAGTTTATTTATTCCCTTCTTATAACATGTTCGAGACGCCGGATACATATTTTACTGGAGATACAACAGTGCATTTACATTCGAATATAGTCCAGCAGAGGATCCGGACACACTAGCGGCCGGCCATCAAGAACCGTACCGAAGCCCTACCTAGAATCTTGCTGACAACTTATAATCTTAGTATCGTGTTGAGATACTAATGAAATGAGCCATGACTTGGCTAATGCGATCACTCCACCCTGGAAGGTAGCCTAACATTGAATACTTAAATCTTCCCGTAATAAGGGACTACTAGAACAGAAGAACGTCTGTCTTCATTCACCGGCATTTTTGATCTTCCCGCGTCAATGCTGTTTGGCAACAACGCAAACACTATCGCACCAAGTTGTGCTCTTTAGTGCAACCATTGACACGTAACTAATTAAACATATATTTACTCAGATGCACACACATAGTGCATCTGTCACAGTTAGACATGCATCTAGCTATGTTAAGTCTCTCACACATAGCTCCTATGCGAAAAAGGACTTAACAGCAATATACATATTTTTAGCAGATTAGACGTATACTGATTTTCGTTGGTTAAATCTACGTTTCCAAGGAATATCATCTAGCCAGTTTTACTTTATTAATACTCTTTATTTATATACTGCCAAGTAGAAAAAAAGCGCAATTATTATGTATTATTATTGCCTTGGTTTTACTCGTACTTCCATTTCTCAATACTTAAATTCAGCATTAATTATATTTATTTACGGGTTTCCGATTTATTTTACCTTTAAAATGTTACGTCATTCTTACTTAAGTTCATTACTTCCTACCTAGCAGGTAATGTTCACTGTACAATGAGCGGTACCGTCAGGTAGGACGCACTGTACAGTGTTCCCTACCGTTAAGTGCGTTCTGCCTGCAACCCCTTTTTTCCCCAGGGCACAAAAGATGCTTTGCTAGGTCTCTATGTCTCATATTTGTTCATCATCATCATAAACACCATTCAGCTTCCCAAGGAGCATAGGCCTTCAACAAACTCATACCAAATCTTCCTGTCCCGCGCCATCACCTCAAGGTCTTTCCATGTCTTCCTCAGCATTTCAATGTATGTCTCTATTTCTCTTCTCCATGTGCTTTTTGCTCTCTCTCTCTCTCTCTCTCTCTCTCTCTCTCTCTCTCTCTCTCTCTCTCTCTCTCTCTACCTCTCTTACCCCGGGGACTTCAGAAACAATGGCTGCTTTGTAATTCTTTCAAAAAGTTTTCGTAATGTGTATCCTTTCCACCGCTAGCGTCTTTTTCTCATCTCTTATTCCAATGGTACTTGTCTGGTTCTTGTCATCAGTTCCACATTACTGATCTTGTCATACAATTTCAATGCTTCTATTCGCGTTTGTTTTTGCACTCAAGTAAAACAGCATGTCATATTGTGAATACCTTTATTTAAGAGTTGTGGTACAGTGGATTCCATCTCACGGTAACATTCCCGGAACTGAAGAAGCTGACAGATTGGCAAAAGAATGTATAAAGCTACCTTAACTTGACACAAGCATCACTTATGAAGAGGTCAAGAGTTGTATCGAGAGCAGATACTGGAGCAAAAATAATGCAAATTAACGGCTCAACAGAACGAACAAGTGGTAAACTTCAGACCGCACGGGCTGCCACAGATTGCGATACCATATATTCAACAAGCTAAAGATAGGAACTACCAATGATAGCAACTGTGGCACCGATAAAATCACTGCTGAACATCTGCTTCAAAGGTGCCCAACATATGAGGAACAGAGAAAACGCATATGGCCATCACCAGTACCATTCCTGGAGAAAATCTACGGAGATATCAACAGCCTCAGGCTGACCACTGCTTTCTTTGAACTTATTCAGGTCGACGTCTGAAAGTAAACCAGGAAGAAGGTTTAACAAATGTAACAAGACACCTACTCCAGTCTGCTACCATCTCCTATAATGGCACACACAGAAACGGCCGAGTTGAAAACGCATGCCACTCCCATGCTCCAGATGAGATGTAATTTGACCAGCATTAAAATTGGTGTCTTTCAACCAAATTTGATTTATACACAAAAAAATACTAATCACAACTGGTATTGAGACAATTTTACAATAGAAAATACAGACAAAACATGCGAATTTTTATTATTACTATAATTCTTTATTTATTTTTTTGTTTGCTTTGATTTTTCTTTCTTTCTAGTTCTGTATTTTTCACTTTCTTATTCAGTGATACTTTTTTCTCATGTAACTTTTTTCTTTCTTTTTTCTTTTAATCTTTCTGTATTGCTAATCTATCTCTTTTTTTCTTCTTCTTCTTCTTCTTCCTCGTTCACTCTCAGAAATCTACTTGAATATTCTCAAATAAAGCAGTTGTAAGCTTGAGACCTTTTGTATCTCAATAAAGTTTTTTTTACAGGAATGGTTCTGGTCACGCGCCATATGTCCTCTCTCTGTTCTTCATATGTTGAGCACCTGTGAAGCAGATGCTCAGTAGTCATTTTATCATTGCCACAATATGTAATTGGTAGCGTATTTTGTATGTTTCTCATAACCTGTCTATATCGCTTGTCCTTGTCTCCTGTTTGTAACTGTGGCTAACGAAGGTAAACTCTGAAACGGCCCATGTTTTGATTGTATCGTTCTATTGTAAAACTTACTCAGTACCAATTATTATTATTATCATTATTATACTTATTTACTTAGTCGTTCCTCTTTTACCATGAGGTGTAGAGGTTTGTCAGAGAGAGCGCCATACTATCATATCGACTGTCTTCCTCCTGGCCTGGTTCCAATCTAGTCCTCGGTCCTTCAGAGATTGTCTAATGTTGTCCTTCCTGTGGACTCTGGGTCGTCCTGGAGGTCTGGATCCCTGGCTCTTGGTTTCCCATATATGTCGTGGCAGCCGATCTTCTCCCATTCCGCAGACATGGCCAAACATTGAAATTGGGACTATTCCACTTAGGTCTGCAGGGGCTGGATTTTGAGGTCACTGAGCATTGTCAGGTTGCGGACAATGTTTCTTCTTGTTACTTCTACCACCTTCCTCAGATACCTCATTTCTGAGGTTTGGAGCTGGCTTTTTTTGGATTGTAGTCATTGCCCATGACTTGCATCCGTAGGTCAAGACTGGGACATAGGTGGAGCGGTATACAGCCATCATCGTCTTCTTTCCAATGTCTCTTATGTCGAGGAGTCCTCGATTTATGGCCTGAAAAAGTCTCCCATCTACTGTTGCTTTTGGGTAGCTAACTCTTCTTTGATGCCTCCATTCCAGTCTACGTCAGCTCCAAAATATTTAAAGAGATTGACCTGCTCCAGGACTTTTTCTTCTAGTGTAGTCTAATGCCTTTTTTCATTCCCATTCATGGTTTTTGTTTTGGATCTGTTCTTTCCAGACTTGCAAGTTGGATTGAAGATGTGCCTCTAATTTATTATTATTATTATTATATTATATTCTTTACCTCCGGTTTAGCAGCAGCCCCTTTATTATCGATGTCTACAAGCCAACATGTTGTGACGTACGTCTAGTTCGACAAGTGAATTTTCCCTGATTTGATGGATGATTAAAGGGACTTTAGCTTTTCATAACATTAGAACCCCTGAACATTTGTTGTAACTTTTTGGTTTCGCCAGAGCGAACCGATTCCACCGGGACTCACTTAGTATGCGGCATGAGATCTAAAGACACTGAGACGATCCCCGAGCAGAGAAGCTAGTTTCTCGCAGGTATTTATCATCTCCGCGCGAACACTAAACCGCTCGCAAGATGGACCAGAGCGGTCAGAAGAAAGACACTGGTGGAGATCTCAGGAAGGACGGGCGGCATGCTATCAAAGCAGTAGTGGTCCCTGAAACGAACGGAGAAGTTTCTTGCCGGCATTTTTCGCACCTCCATGTTAAGCGCTAAACCGACCGCAGACGGAGCGAACGGGGGAAGATGTCGGATGCAACGAACGGGGAAACGGGAAACCAGGGGACGGAATCTCTCTTTAGTCTGTCGGTCAGATCCCCGAAAGTCTCCTGAGATCAAAAAAGGTGTCAACGTTCTCATGCCCCCCTCATCTTTAATTCCATTTTAAATATATACAGACCACGTAGAAAGCCATGCTATCATTCAGTTGCCAGAGATTTTAGATGCACTAGCTATCGTAGAAATTTTGCTAGATTTCCATCTCAATTGGTGGCTACCATTGGAGTGTTTCTTTTTCTGTGCACGGTATAATATATTTGTTAAAGTGATCAATGGTCTAGTGCTTTCATTTTATTTCACTGGATTTTGTGTTTATTTAATCTATTTAATTAAACTCATCCCAAAAGTTCCAGTGGTAAATTTAATGATATATCTATTATAACATTTCCAAAAATAATAGATGCTTAAATGTTAAAAAAACTTTTAAAGTCGCGAAGGAATTTATAATTAATAAATTTAGTTAAGTCCTATATATAAAGATCCGTAGTTTAACCATTAGACTCGTGACGTGTTTTCTTAAATACATAATTAAATACGCGAGTGTATATGATAGCCTTAACGGTAAATTTATCGCGCGTTAAGTATATTATTTGATTTTTGAGGTATGATTATGATTGTCATGGGTTTTATATCTTTTTCTATAGAATGGTCACCTTTGCAATCCCAGCATAAAGAAATCATACAGAGAGTTTCCATATTCGGTTCTTAAACTTCCAGACAATTTGATGAGACATTTTTTTAAATTTAATCTTGTGGCAGTCCGGTGCGGCCTAGCTATCATAATTACATGAAAGAAAGCCTACCCAAGAACATTTAAATATTATCATCAAATTTAATTTCAATCTGTGAGATAAACTGGAAAGTGAACAGTGCCAGTAGCAATATTTTTTTTACTGCTCTAAATGTGAGAGATTACCGATTTACCTGACTGTGACTGAGCCTAGTTTTTCCTCACTGGATTAAAAACTTTACCGGTCAGTTGCTATCATCACGCATTGAAGGAATTTTACCATCACCTCATTTTCACCCCGTGTCGAACTGTGTCAGTGCCATCCCATAGACTCCTTTTTATATAATAAAACACAAGAACTCTTAGGCCTTCAAGTCCGGCGATAAGTGGGAATTTTTTTTATCAACTAACCTCACTACATCTGGGGCGGGACATCGAAGGACTAGACAGTTTCACATGTCAAGAGTTTAATTACTGTGTATATCATTCTATGGATTGTCTGATGCTGCAATCGGTAAGTGTGTGTGTATATGAGTGTGGATCCTCACAGCGTGCATGAATGACAGGAGATTTATTTTTTTTGCAAAACCATTTGTTAACTTGCCTACCGGGTAATACATTTTTCTGTATACCCTGCATTGTTCCTTTAAGTGGGATAATTTGTTAACTCTGTTTCATCCCCCCCCCCTTTTTTTTCTTTGCTTATTAAAGGGAAGACACAATTGGGATAACAGGGTTTTTTTTTTTTTGTCTACCACCATAACTAATATTGTAACCCCTCTTTCAGAGTAATTAAATTCACTGTTGGGTTACATTACCTATGTTCTTAATAACTATCTATCTTTGGACTGGGTTTATCTTTGTCTAATAAGTGGGAAGGACTTAGTCGATACAAATCTTCTTCACCCCCTCCCCACCATTGGTATTTGTATTTTCTGTAATCATATATTTTGTTCTGTAAACTCATGATACTTGATATTATTGGTTTTTAATGCTAATAAACAGCATAAACTTATCTAGTTCTGTGTTGGACTACCAAGGCCCAAATTCCCCATATTTGTTTAATTTAGTTTGTATCCACGTGCGTCTGTGTGTTTTGAAGCACCAAATCGGTGTGAGCGCAGATGTGTGTCTGGAAACTGGCAAATAATTGTTTGACCAGGAGAGTGGAAGAGAAGATTGAGAGGAACGATTTGTCGTAAATAAGTCTGTCTTTACTCTCCCCAGAACTCTGTGAATCAACTATTTACTCGCTAACCTTTTCCTATCACTGAGCTTTTCACCACCATTCTCCACTCTGACCGGACCACTATTCTAAGACTCATTCTCTCAAAATAAATTTACGACACATATATTTTACGAAAAACACGGTTATCTCTTCTGCCGTTAAATGAGTCACGCCTAACAATAGGATACCCCACAAATCGAACACAGAGCTGAACCAAACAAAGCGTAGTAACTCCGTAGATTTTCAAGCAGTGGTTCATTATTTTTTTAGAAAATTGTCAGACATTTAATGAATCTTCCAGTAATTTGGTATTCGCGTTGTAGTGAGCAATTATGTATCACATTCTTTGCTGCCCCTTCCCTGGCAGGAGCGAGCTGTAGAAAGAGAAAGTGTGTAATAGGAGAGTGAATGCTGTTTTTTAGTGCTTGAAAAAATATATCGTCGGAGATGTATTTTTCTGCTTATTTAAAAAATAAAAATTTATTTTGCCTTGGTTTAGTGATTCGTGCGTAGATTCCTAGTTCAGGGTTGGCAATATTGCTTTTTTGACGCCTAATTCCACAAATCAGGTTTATTATTTTATCACAAAAATGTGTTTTTTAGGGTTTTTTTTTTTGGTTTTTTGGTTGTTTTTACAAAATTCGTTGGTGTTAAAAAAATTCGTTTGGATTATTTTGTGTGTGTGATGATCTATCTATCTATCTATCTATCTATCTATCTATCTATCTATCTATCTATCTATCTATCTATCTATCTATCTATCTATCTATCTATCTATCTATCTATCTATCTATCTATCTATCTATCTATCTATCTAGCTATCTGTCTGTCTGTCTGTCTGTCTATCTGTCTATCTATCTTTCTGTCTGTCTATCTATTTATCTATCTATCTATCTATCTATCTACCTACCTACCTACCTACCTACCCACCTACCTACCTATCTATCTATCTATCTATCTATCTATCTATCTATCTATCTATCTATCTATCTATCTATCTATCTATCTATCTATCTATCTACCTCATAACCATATTTCCCTACCTATCTCATAGCCATATTTCATAACCATAAGTTACTACCATATCTCATAACCATATTTCACTACCATATCTCAGTACCATATCTTATAACCATATTTCACTACCATATCTCACAACCACATCTCATAACAATATCTCATAACCATATTTCACTACTATATTTCACCACCATATTTCACCACCATATCTCACTGCTCGTGTAGTTAACAGGGGTCTCTGAATACATAAAGAAATAATAGTACCACTGCACCTACAGGCATGTCGTATATGGCCACTAATATGAGCTTATGCATGGGACTCGCAACATCATCATGTAAACAAATTGCCATATAAACCACAGCTACAACAGCTTGCTAATGTTTAGTGCAGGCTTTCTGCAAGGGAACCATCTACATTGGTGGTTCCAAGCTCTGTAAGGAAAGCAAAGGAAGAATATGATGATGATGAGGTTACGTGATGATGATATCTTACTACCGTAAACGACAAAGTTCTACGAATAATCCGCCGCCAACAAATCGACCAGTGTAAAACCCGGACATATTCCGTATTGCATAAACACAAGACATCTCTTCAAATTAGTACGTCCCTAAATCCTAAATTTGGGCATCTGCAACAAACCAGCCATGGCCAGGGGATTACAAGATGACTGCCACGACAAATATCAAACGAGAAAGTTTCCAATTTACTAATAATAGTCTTTATTCAAAATAACTGCACGTGGTCCTGGTATTGTATTAATTTTATCCTAAAGTAGAAATTTTGACAACTGTAATGTTAAAATAACATGTTTGTTAGCATGAGTTTCCTAATTTTTTGAGTAACTTCCTGCGATGTAATTACATTACTGAATGTGCGGTAAATTTTGTTTGAGTGCATCTTAACTGTTAGAAACCAGAAAACAACTTAAGGGCTTTAGAACAGCCAAAATGGCAAGAAAACGTGTCAAATTTAAATAAAAATTGAATAAACAATCACCGGGGGAACTCATAATGCATCATCACGTGCTAGGTCATCTAGCCAACACACACACAAATTCAGACTTTTAAAAATTCATGTTAATAAGCCTAATTGTGCGTCCGATTGACAGCGTGGTTAGGGAGCTGGCCTATCGCAGGAAAATGTACCGGGTTCGAAACACGGTGTCGTCACGCTCTAGTCTGCTCAGCTGTCAATGGGTACCTGACTTTGCTTTTGAGTTACAGAAGGCAACGGCAGCGAGGAAGGGAACTAGTCACCCCACTTCTCGAAGCAAGACCTATTATGAAGTCTCTAACATTTCCCACCCCTACGACAGTATCTGTCATGGGACTACGTAGCCTAATGCATGGAGACCATCTCTGGAGCTGGTTCAATTACAAGAAGCCTACATGACAGCATTCGTGTGTTCTTCGACCTCCTATCAACGTAGAGGACCAACTTTCTCGTGGTACTGCATCACCTGCCAATTAGTCAGTCTGAGTCCGCTGAGTGGGGAAGTTTGGTTTGGTTTTTGAACCCCGCACGCGAAAACTTGTGTTTTTTGTATGCAAGGGAATACCTTGTTCAACCCCATGTGGGTTATAATTTGGGTATATAGTGTTCATCATTCCATATACTGTATTATGGGGAAGTCTTCTGGGATTGCAAGAAAGCCCATAACCTCATCCCCATTTGCTGCAAGGGTAAGAGAATAAAAAACTCGAATCCCTGGGGAAGAAGAAGAAGAAACGTGCTCGTTCAGCAATGGTTTCTGTAGCAATATGTTGTACATGGTGAGGTTGTCAGAAACCTTATATAAGTCGTATGACATGCCAGTAACTCTATTTTTTCTTTCATCAGAAAACCGCGGGAACTAGACGTTGTCTCCATGCTCCATAACGGGGAGAAGAAGAGTTAGCCAAATACAACTGAAACTGTGATTCTTCTTCTTCCTCGTTCGTCCTGAAAAGGACGTTGGTTTCGTTGTGTGTTTACAGCAGAGCTGCGATATTTGCGCCTTTCGGCCGACGCATCCGACTTCCGCACGGCATTTTTTGGGACCGGGTTTGCCTTCCCTCTTCGATCCCTACTCTCTCAGCCAGACTGCAGTGATGCAGCCTGTTTCCAGGACCACCACGGGTATCGGTTATCGGTGGAAACTGTGATTCAGGTTTATAAGTGACGTGTGACTAGTGATCAGGTATACCTTACTTACTTACTTAATTATACTTAGTCGTTCCTCTTCTACCCTGGGATGTAGGAATTTGCCAGAGATAACGCCATGCTACCCAAACGGCTGTCTTCCTCCTGGCCTGGATCAAATCTAGTCATCGGTCCTTCAGAGATTGTCTAATGTTGTCCTCCCAGCGAACTCTAGGTCACCCTGGAGGTCTGGATCTTGGTTTCATGGCCAAACCGTCGTAGCTGGGACTGTTCCACTCGGGGCTGCAGGGGTGAGTTTTGAGGCCATGACGATCAGATATAACTTTCAACTAAAATATTTGCTCCGTATATTTTAAGCTTCAGTTTTATCATGGGGATTCAACTGCGCACTATAAAATAATGGGCCCGATTGGCTAGGTGGTTAGAGTGTATTCCTCACGCGGCAAGGGCACCGGGATCGAGACCTGGTAGCGTCACGCCCCCATCTACCCAGCTGTAAATTTGCTCCTGAATCTGCAGTTGAGTAAGAAACGGCAAAAGCAAGTAAGGAAGAGAACAAGTCACTCCCCCTCCTTAAAAACTGGATATAGCATTGTGAAGTCTCTTCGCTCCCTTACAACAGAGCTACGATATGACTCTCTATCTCGCTCGCTCTCTCTCTCTCTCTCTCTCTCTCTCTCTCTCTCTCTCTCTCTCTCTCTCTCTCTCTCTCTCTCTCTCTCTCTCTTTCTCTCTCTCATATCAGAAATTAATGCTTGGAAGAAACAACACAATAAAAACATTAAGTATATTGTAGTATGACCATCCGATTGGCAGAGTGGTTAGAGCACTGGTTTCTCTCGGCGAACGACAAATAAATACTTACTTACTTAATCGTTCCTCTTCTACCGTGAGGTGTAGAGGTTTGTAAGAGAGAGCGCCATACTATTCTATCGGCTGTCTTCCTCCTGGCTGGGTTCCATTCTAGTACTCGGTTCTTCAAAGATTGTCTAATGTTGTCCTCCCAGCGGACTTTAGGTCATCCTGGAGGTCTGGATTCCTGGCTCTTAGTTTCCCATGCTTGTCGTGGTAGTCGATCTTCTCCCATTCTGCAGACATGCCAAACCATCTCAGTTGGGACTGTTCTACTTGGGTCTGCAGGGGTTGGGTTTTTAGGCCTTGACGTACCGTCTGGTTGCGGACCATGTCGGACAAATAAATACAATAATAAAAATCTAAATAGTAAATGTGGGAAAACGAAACAGTGCACACCTATTGTGTGATCAAATAACAAATATCTCACATTTTATGCCGAATGACAGTCATTGCTGTAGTCGTGATGTGTTTTAATTTTGTATATGCTCAAACAGTATTTTAAAACGTGAATTTTATTCTCTTTTACTAGTCTTTGTGGCAATGAAAAGCTATTACACATAAAAAAAATAGGTGTTTTTACAGTTCTACGTCCGGTGTGCACACAGTAAACATGCATTATTTCTTGGTTGGTTGTTTTCCTTACTTTAAACAAAAACACAGGTGTTTCCATTTGATTTAATCTGTCGCAGTTCAGCTTTGGTCAATTACATTGCACTGTATTATTTTATAGATATGTGGATAAATAAATAAATATATTTATGAATGACAGTCATTGCTGCAGCCATGACGTGTTTTAGTTTTGAGTACGCTCAAACACTAATTTAAAACGGGACTTTTATTTCCCAGCTGGAACTAGTCGTTCCAATGAGAGAGCTGACAGACTGGCCTCGAGAGCACCCATAGTGGGGACACTGGACATGGATAAGGGAGAGATACTAAGGGTAATTAATGATCGCCTGCTAGATAATGACACTGCAATGGATGAATCAACAAGGTTGAGACTGCTGGAGTTTGACATCAAACGTGAGACTAGCAGAGATAGACGTGAGAGAGGACGCATCCGTCGTATGTACAACCAGCGTGCTACACTTTGTTGAGGATTGTTGCATGGTCAGCGAGCATTTTGGTTTGAACTTGATTCGGATGGTCGCACCATGTAACACCTCTACTAGATAAAATGAGATAGTTCGCGTGTGGCGCTGTATGACGCGTTAGTCTTGGTTACGCAGAGTCTTGTGTGTAGCCTTCGGGCTTAGAACAGTGTTTATAACTGTGTGGTTTAACCACTAATGAATATATCTAACCGTTAATGTAATGCTGGTAAAGCAATAATAAAATAATGTGTAAGGACCAGTGAGTCCGGAGTTATGTAAGTCGGTATTATTAACCGCAATAATTATTAAGCGCGAAAGTAGTGAAATACGAGCGCAGATAAAATGTGTAACGGCTGATAGAGCCCGGTTAGGAATGCCAAAAGTGAATTAATATTATAGACAGAGTTTTCAATGTGTGGATCACTCCTTCATGTCACAATTAGTAGAAATATAATAATTATGCCAAATGCTGGTAAAATAGATTTGGTCAAAGACATGAACAATATGTAAAACGGTTAACTGACAGACGTGCAATGTCTGATAAGATAAAAACTTTAAACTGTGATAGCAAGTATCTTCAATGTGAAAATGTTTATTGTCAAATACATTATGAACAATGAATTATTATTAAAAATGTTGAGTCGTCAGAACGAGACTTGTTCCCGGAAGTCTTCTGCAAGTTCTAGTTATGGTACATGACGATTGACCGTTAACCTTCAAGGTTGGTTCAAGAACACTACACTCTGTCAAGCTACTAATGATTGAAATAATAATCACTGACAGTCAATATGTATACATGAAATTTAATGAAAGAAACGCTGATACTAAACTATCAAAATAACAAAGATCAACCCAATGTTGCAGCAGAAAGATACTCCGTGATAGACAGATCAGATGAATACAGGGGAAACATAATATTAGACCAACTATATAAGACAAAAGTCTGCAACACAGGTACAATTAGCATTCATACTCTTCGACATGTGCTGAGGGAGACTGAGCACCCATGGGTTTGCTCGGAGTGCAGTGAGACCGATTCTGATTAACAATAACAATAACTAGTCGTTATAGCAATGAAAAGCTACTCCACATTTTAAAAAATGTCTTTTTACAGTTCTACGCTTGGTGGGTGCTAACATTGTAAACATGCATCATTTCTCTGTTGGTTAATATATATATATATATATGAAGAAAAGCTACATGTAGTCAAACATAAGAAGATAAAGAAGAAGAAGCCTACTGCATCTTCTGATTCGTGGTTCAAAGCGACTAATATAAGAATATATCTGGAAGTGGAGATCGCACGATGTCAAACGGGAATTGAAAATCAGTCCATTCGTTTATGCTAGTTCAAATCAAATATACTGTACATCTTTTGTCATCTGCATTATTTTCCAACAGCCCTTGATTTCAACGGAGTGATTCAGGCCACACTCGAACCGTACCATAACTTGCAAGCCTACAATGTGTACTTACTTTAAATTAGCAGAATGACGCGTATCTCCCACCTATTATAAAGTCCACAAGTAAAATATTTTAGTTTTTCATTTTAATATCATTGTTTTCATAATAACCAACCAGCTTCCTGGGCATCACAAGCCTTCCCAAATTTCACGACAAACCTTGTTCTGAGCCATCTGTTCAATGACCACATGCCTTCACAAATTTCACGACAAATCTTGTTCTGAGCCATCTGTTCAACGACCACATGCCTTCACAAATGTCACGACAAATCTTGTTCTGGGCCATCTGTTCAATGACCACATGCCTTCACAAATTTCACGACAAATCTTGTTCTGAGCCATCTGTTCAATGACCACATGCCTTCACAAATTTCACGACAAATCTTGTTCTGAGCCATTGTAGTAAAATCTGCGAGAATAATCGCTCATTTCAGTAAGATTTTAGTCATAAAATGATAATAAATAAACCCGCCCTATTGTGTCTGACGGTGATCCTCTCACACGCCAGCATAGCGCTGAATTTTGTGCAGTGCTAAAGCCTATAGAACGATCTCACGGTAAAAATCTAACACGCGTTTTAGTTTCGGTTTCGAAAACGTACTACCAATATTTAACATTTTGCCAGATCTGCTGCATACATTCTGCAGCCTAGCCTTATAATTAACGATTTGTTAGAAATGTAACGCCAAACTGCTGTCTAAAGTAACGTAATCTGTCAACAGTAACGCAAAATTTGGTAGTCTTTTGGACTTGTTCTAAGTAGCAATAACGAGACGACTGTAATACATTAACACAAAATGCTACCATCGCCTTGCCAAAACCCGCTTCGTTCTGCCCGCGAGACAACTAGTATATACACGCTGTGGCAAAGCTAACGGATATACACACACAGACAGTTTAAATTCTCGACGCGTAGTGTAGTTGTGACGTCACAAAAACAAGTTGGTTTATTTGAAAAATTAAAAAGTGAGACAGAAGGAGGGGGACAAGATGGTAGACTTATGTAAAAAGTTATAATTAACGACTGTCAGTGATAAAACTGAAAATCTAAACGCACATGAATATAGTCATAAAAATTATATATTCGTGTAGCTTAGTGTATTCTGAGCACAAATATGTTTTAATATTAATGGTAGTCAAATTATTAGCCAAGTTATTGAGAAAATACTATTTGACTGGAAACGCGTAGACGAACGGACTGTTGTCCTTGCTCGTTAACTGTAACGCTATTGGGAACGATAATTTGAAAGGAGGCATAGGAGTAATTCGAATCTGATTGGAGGGTATAGGAGGGTAGACAGAGAATATTGGTTGGGCAGAAAAGATAAAATCTATATTTAGAAAAATCACTCCTAGAAGTGTGAAGTAGTGTTTTTCTTTTTTTAATTTTTGAAAATTGAAATGCTAGACCCTCGCTGTGATTGGGCCGGTCTAGGCATATTGGCAAAAAGCGCTTACAGCTCAGCGCCAGTTGAAAAGAAATATGTTAGAAGCAAGCTGCGTTGTCCTCAGCAGTACCAAGTGTGTTATTAACCATTGGCAGTCTGAACAGAAGGCAAAGCTGAATTTAAACTACTATTTATGCTAAAGCCAGTCAATGTACGTTTGTGATATTTCTTTGAATTGTGGTAAGGAGAGAAATTATTAATTTTGTTATTACAATAAAATTGGTGTCTGCGATACTGCTCGATTGGGAAGGTTTTCGACTAAGTACAGAGTCCCCAGCAGAGTTATGCAGGACCTGTGGGTTGTGTTCAAGCAGTAAAAGCAGTAAAATTAATGTGTATTGCATAACTGAAAATGATTTCCACAGTTGCCAGTGGGAAAGCTAACCCACGTTATCTTATGGGAGATCATCATTTTGCAGTGTCAGAGGCGTTGTAGCCCTTAAGGAACAGAATAGGGGCACTGGTAAAGCATTGTCATCTCAGAGTGGTATGGGGTGGTCAGAGAGATCTGACCCTTTTTCTTTATGTCAACTATTACATGTGGAAGGGAATATAGATGTGTTTTTAAGAATCATAACGTTGTTTCAGAGGTTTTGTTCTGGTACAGTGTGGGTACCAGAACCCTGGTGGCGTTGTTGCAGTGTACTAAAGTAACCTATTGTTTGGACCCTAAAGTCTAGTTACTGCACCAGGAACCGTGTCAGCGTGGTCATACCAGAGAGCCTGTGAAAATGACAGCAACAGTTATTATCTAGATAAGTGCCATACATGTCGGCACTCAGTTTATCCACTAAAATACTATATTTCTGTATAGAAATAACATAAAATAAATTGTTGGCAAGAAACTTTCAAGCTAAATTTACAAGAGAAAGAGGGAATGATGACAGTACCCCACCCATACTGTTAATTACCAGTGTCATTAACTTAGTGAACCTAGATACACATATTTTTTCTTGTCTTATTATTAATTGAATGGACAGAAGATCCATGGTATTATTTAAATTGTTATAAATACATTCATAATATCAAAGTTTGGTTGTTGGACCTGATGCAGAAAATTCTGATCAGGCCAAATAAATTGTAAATAACCATTTTACCAAACTTTTAACACAGACTTCTATAATATATATTTCATAGAGTGTCAGTCTGTTTGTGGTTGTAGTCTTGACTCAGTCATATATATATATATATATATATATATGTGTGTGTTAGTAAATACATGTGTTTGTAGTACTTGTACTTACAATACATCATACACTCATAACCCTAGACATATAGATGTAGCTAACATACATATTAGTCAAGAATAAGTCTGATTGAGGTCGTAGGGTGGTAGCAGAAAGGTGTTCTGATAAATCAACCCAACATTTAGTATAATCAGGGATCTTAACAGCTGACCTCAGTCAGTACATTAGGAATAACATCTTATAACATCAAATCCACCACAGCCATCTGTTCAATGACCACATGCCTTCACAAATTTCACGACAAATCTTGTTCTGGGCCATCTGTTCAAGGACTTGCCATGTGTTCTTTATCCCTTTCGTGCCCATTACCAGTGCTTTAAGGCTTTCTTTTACTGATATTACAATGGGCATTCCAGACCAAGGGCTGCTTCGTAATTATTTCAGCTAGTGCCCTGAATGTGTGTTCTATCCAGTGCCAGCTTCTCTTCTCACCTCTTATTAAACTGGCACCTATCTGATTCTCGTCATCAGTTCCGCATTGGTGACCTTGTCACACATTTCAATCTTTCTCTTCTATGGTATAGAATAGCCCTACTGCTCCATCAGGCTTGTCGTACAAGACAATTACTATGAGTTTGTGCATGAAGCTGTCACCAGCGCTTGCTGTGGTGGTTCATGAATGTATCATTTTCACATGCTGAGGTTGCCAGCCTAGAATGGATCTTTAACATCACTAGCATGTATGAACATATGAAATTCACAGCATAAAAAATATGTTGCACTCACCTCGATAATTGAGAAATCTTAGACTTCTTGCTCAGTAGAATAGTCTTGGCAATTTAACACAGATGCCTCGAACACACGTCTGGGGTGTTATTTCTTTTTCAGAATCCCACTGTGACTTGTGAGTGGTCCTGTAGAATTATGGGTTCCGTATTAATATTGGCGAGTTTTCTACTGATGTACAGAGATGCTCTTAATACTTTTTGTCCGGTCCTATAAATTTAGAATTCAACTCCATTCTTTTCTGTGGCAAGGTCCCAGCTGTTCTCGTTGACGATTTCTGGAATGCAGTGCCGAATGTCAAACTTTTTCTACGTTATATCGTAAGTTTCCGGCCCACGCTTCCACCTGGCGTTTTCTGACAAACTCCCAATCAGCGTGGTTGTTTATTGGCACCGCATGCGGTGGGTTTTGATGTTATGAAATGATGTTGATATTTTTCCTTAATGTACTGAATGAGGCCAGCTGTGAAGGTTCATGATTCTAACAAATTTAGGGTGAGTTATCAGGATACCTTTCTGCTACCACCTTATGGCCTCAAGCAGACTTATTCTTGACTAGTATGAATGATAGCTACGTCTAATGTCTAGGGATATGCAAGTGTGGTGTGATGGTACTTTAACAATAATACACAGCCATACAAACAAGTATTAAAGGTCTAAGATTAAAGGAAGTAACACCTGGGATAACTTTGTACAATTAATAATTTTCTGTATGATTTATTTGGTCCTGAACCTAGTATTCTTCTGGTCAGGACTTTAAAAATGAAAAGAATTCAAGATATATACAAAATATAAAATTTAGACCCACAGGGACAAGTGTCCAAACAATTACTGTTAAATTATCCTAATAGTGTTACTAAAATCTGTCTATAAGTAACTGGTTTCTATCACTGGATGGCTGTTTGGGATTATTTTTAATCACTCCCAGTCTCTTTACAAACTAATGTCATTGTTCATTTCAGTATGGAAATATTTTATTTCTTGGATACAGGGGTATGCTGCTCTTATAGCTGATGTACTGTTGGGGTACCAGATATTTCACTTATCTGGCCCACTGGAACTGTTTGACTTCTTTCGGCCGAATGACCACTGCTCCAAAAGTAATAGGGGGGATACTGGCGACCGCTATCACTACTGGCCTCCAAAACTTCTCAACAGCTTTCACACAGAGCTCTGGCACCTGACTAGTGCCAGATAAGACCCTGTAATAATGAAACAATGTCTCCTGGGTGATATCCCACCTAGACTGTGTTTTATATACAAAAGAGCACACATAAGAAACAAAGAGCTGGGTCATATCCCATGGGCCCATCCAGCACATCCATTCCACAGTGTACCAGTGCTGTTCACATGTCTCTCCTACAAAAGCGGCACTGCATCTGCAATACTATTACCAATCCTTCTTTTCTACCATACAATGGGATAGGTGAGCTGTGTCCCTCTGGTCACCCAAGAAAACATTTTATTTCACAAGACATGTGCATTTACAAAACTGGCAATGTGTTTCATCTTAATTCCCCTTCAAGCCCTGCATAAATCAGCTTGGGACCTGATTACTTAGTCGTGATGGCAGCATCTCTCACTCACATTTTTTTAAAAACAAAATATATATGAATAATGTCGGTCTTACCAGAATTCAATGAAAAAAACACAGGTACGTTGAATAATAGCAGATTCCAGATGTACTGCTGGCTGGACTGTGATGCCTATACTTTCAAATATCTTTGCTTTTATAAGGCTAATCACTTTTCAGAAAATTCACAACGTCCTGATCTCGGGACTATCTTCTACAAATGGCGTCAAGCCGTTGAATTTTCTTAATAATATAAAAGGCTTTGGCCAATAAACGAACGACAATTTTGAAATTTGAAATTAAAAGCAAAACATACTTGATTTTTGGACACTACCAAGTTTTTTCCTCTCTCATTCTTAGATCTCTACTGCTAAATATATTTTGTGTTAAGCCATCCCATAATTTTTCTCCCCCTTTTCTGCCCCGTTATACAACAGACTACTTGTAACCTTTTCCTGCCTTTTCCAAGGACGCGTCAAAAAAGTCACCGTTAGTGCAAGTCCAAACGAGCATGTGTTGGTCTGTCTGTACGAACAAATACCGTCTTTTGTCTATAACTTTATTTCTATCTGTCGGATTTTTGATTCGAAAGCATATTACCCATCAGAACAAGACCCGCTCTAAGACTAGCTAACTTTTATGATCCTAAACCTATTAATAAAGAATTCAATATATTTTCCATTTTGGTGTTCGTTGTTTTCTAAGTTTCCACTACTTGAATGTTATAAAATTCGCCTCAGATCTTCCTTTTTCCCGATAGGAAGTAATTATGCGTGTGTGTATATATATATTTTTCCACAGTGTCTGTGGTTAAAAATGTATTGGGCTAGCGGGGTATTTTTAAATTTTCAAACTTGCGACATCGTTCTCGACACAAGCTAACGGCATGTCTCGCACTGTTGGCCTGAGTAGCTAATTCAAACCGCTAACACTTGACAAGCCGGCAGCAGGTGTCCGCTCTCTCAATCTTATGCGTTTGTGTGTTTTATTCTTTCTATCTTTCCTGGAACCAATACGCTAGTATTTTTTTCAAACTTTTATCGTTAACCCTTGACGGGCGCGTTTTCTAGAGCGGTAAAGAAGACGCGTTACAACTTTATTAGTTTTATTTCTACTGCTCTTATTTTGACTTTAATACATATATAATTAATTAATGATTTTATCGTTGCATCAATGTACTTCACCACACATCTCCCCACTTAAGAACTTGCCTGATGCTAGTTCCAAACAGTTATACACATAGATAAAATCAACTCCCTACGCCTGCTGAATACTCTGATTTGGATCACAGGGATGCCTACTGAGGAAGTCTGCACCCACGTTCAGTGACCCCGGAATATATTCGATGGTAATTGATATGGCTGTAATAATAACGACCATCTTAATAATCTGGCATTTTCATGCTTGGCCTGTGATAAGAATACGAGAGGTTGATGATCCGTTTGAACCACGAATGTTCTACCATATAGATAGATCTGGAACTTTCGTATCGCCCATATCAAAGCTAGACATTCTTTTTCGCTTGTTGAATAGTTTTGTTCCGCTTTGTTTAACTTGCGGCTAGCATAAGAGACTGGGTTCAGCTCTCCCTCTGGTGACGATGATCTTTGCAACAACGTAGCCCCCAGGCCCACATTGCTTGCGTCACTTCTCACCACAAATTCCTGACTCAAATCAGGCAATTTCAAGATAGGCTTGCTTGTAAGTTTTTCCTTTAACTCTTGGTAGGCTGATTCACATTGGGCTGACCAAACAATTCTATCAGGATTTCCCTTGCGAGTTAAATCCGTCAGAGGAGCACAAATAGAGTTAAAATTTTTGATATATTTCTGATAGAATCCACATAACGACACGAAAGATCTCACGTCTTTCTTTGTTTGTGGCCTAGGTGCTCTCTGCAATTTTTCAAGGTTCTTGGGGTCAGGGGTCATACTACCCTGAAACACAGTATGTCCCAAGAACTCCAACTCTTTACAACCAATACAACATTTTGTTGGTCCAGCCGTCAAATTAGCCTCCCTTAGTCTATCAAACAGCATAGTCAAAGAGTTAATGTGTTCCTCAAATGTTTCTGTAGCAATGAGGATGTCATCCATAAAGTTTGTGATGCATGGGTTATTTAGTGGATCCAACAATTTTCGCATCATCCTAGAAAATACACTCGGAGCATTTTTCAACCCAAAAGGTAACATGTTGAATTCGTAATGCCCTTCCGAAGTGCTAAACGCCAAATAAGGTCTGACCTCAGGCTTCACTGGAATCTGATAATATCCTTTGCTCAGATCCACCTTCGAAAAATATTTTGCCTTGTTTAGCCTGGCAAATAATTGATTTGTGTCAGGTAATGGATCCACCTGATTCTCTGTGACAGCATTCAGTTTCCTGTAATCTATACACAGACGATGTTCTCCAGAGGGTTTTCTCAGCAAAACCACACTGGAACTATATGGAGATTCGCTATGAGAAATAATTCCTTCTTTCAATAGGTACTCAATCTCCTCTTTCAAAGCTTTCTCCTTGGCAAACGGGATCGTGTAGGCTCTCATACAGATCGGTGTTGGGTCTATTAGTTTCATGTCATATTCTAACAAATTCGTGTGCCCCGGTTTGTCTGTTAACACGTCCGTATGATCAGTCAGAACCTTTTGAACCTGTTCCCTCTGTTTTTGCGTCAAGTGTTTACTGACTTTTACATGTGCCGGTGTCTCACATGTTTTCAAGGGATACTCATGGGATGTGAGCGGTTCATTCTTCATCCCTGTTGCTATCGACAAGGACATTAAATGTGTTCCTTCCTGGATTTCCCTGTCCAGATACTTCTTTAGAAGGTTCACATGATATACTTTCTCTTTCCCTTTCTTGTCGATTTTATAATTTGTTCTAGACACCTTCTCTAGAACAGTATATGGACCTTGCCATCCAATTTGTAGTTTATTTTGGCTGCCGGGCAGTAGAAGAAGCACCTTCTCTCCCACAAATAATTCCCTATCCTTTGCTTTCTTATTAAAATAGGCAGCATGTTTTTTCCTGGCTTGTCTGAGATTATCATTTGCAAGTTTCCAGCCAGTTTTAAGACGAGTGGTCAGCTCGTTCACATATTGGTATGATGAGGTAACAGTCTCTTCTGCCTTCTCATCTGTCCAGGTCCTTAACAAGGCTTCTAAAGGACCTTTTATTGGCCTCCCAAATAACAGGGTTGCGGGTGCCATCCCGGTTGAATTATGTGGAACTTCCCGATACGCAAACAACGCAGCAGGCACGTATTGGTCCCACGTATCAGGTTTCTCATGTGCCAGCTTTCTCAGGATAGAAATGAGAGTCCCGTTGAACCTCTCTACCTGGCCGTTCCCTTGGGGGTGATACGGACTACAATGAAAGTGCCTGGCTTGGAAGATCTTGAAAACTTCTTCCGTTAGTTTCCGCTTGAACTGTGAGCCGTTATCAGTCAAGATTTGATGCGGGAATCCTATTCTAGTGAATATTGTAAGTAATGCCTCTGCGACATGCTTGGAATCGATTGACGACAATGCTACCGCCTCTCCCCACATAGAACACGTGTCTACCAGAGTAAGGATGTAACTGTTCCTCCTCTTGGTACGAGTGAGAGGTCCCACAATATCCACGGCAACTCTCTCAAAAGGTGTTCCCACAATGGGCATTTCCCCTAGAGTTGCTGGAGCAGTCCAGTGCTTTGGAGCTACCCTTTGACATTCTGGGCAGGATTTTACATATCTCTTTATAACCTCCGTTATTCCTGGCCAGAAATAATGACAAGCTATACGTTGTCCTGTTGCGCTGATCCCCATGTGACCACTGAAGGGAATCGCATGTCCTAATTCCTACACTCTCTCTCTCTCTCTCTCTATGAACTAGGAAGAACCAGCAGGCCGTGACCATTTGTTCCAGTTCCGGTCTTCCTATGTAATAATTTGTTCTTCATATAATAGTCCCCTTTGCTTGGAGGTGTGTGGCATTTAGGTAATTTTTTGTAACAAGGCTTGAGTGTCTTGTCCTCAGCCTGTGCCTTCCTCATCTCTTCTGGATGAGTATTTATACGTTCATCTTCTTCCTTTCTGGATTGTGATCGTGTCTGGACGGCTGCCAAGACCACAGGTCTCTTGGGATTCCCCAAGAAGACATAACGACACCCCAATATCAGAGGGTAGATGGGTGCGTCGATCACTGCTGCTCTGATTACTCCTTCCACATAGCGAGTTTTCACCGTTATCCTGGCAATGGGAAGTTTCATAAGTGGTATATCCGTGGTCGCCCCTTGTATCTCCACTGTTTCTGTGGTATACTGATCTGGGTTCACCAAGTGCGCACTCACAACAGAATCAAAATCTAAGCCTGTATCATAGAGACACCTAATGGTGACCCCATTGCAGACTACATCCTCACACACTGGGGGTGATAAGGTTCCTGCTGTCCAGTAGGTTTATCCTTTCCTCCCTTGTTCCCCATCTTCATAGCAGCAAATCCAGAAGTTTTCTTATGACAAAATTTGATGTCATGACCTTCCCTCTTACACCATTTGCAATATAATCTACCTTGATGAAAAGGTTTTCTTTCATCATATTTCCTATCATTGAATTGTGGGTTTTTGTTTCTAAAATCATTGCGTGGCCTATCAAAGTAGTGCTTACCTTTGTTCCCCTGATCTTTGTTATCAAATCTATTAGAGTTTTGTGGAGCCTTAAAATTGTCAATCTGTTTCTTTTTAGCGCCAGCTACCTCTGCCTGGGCTGCCTGATACCTCTCAGCGTCATTAAATAACTCACCCAGCCTCTCTGCACCTTGTTCAATGAGAAACTTTCTCAAGTCTGGAGCCATGGACTCTCTCAATTTCTCAATAAGGATCATCTCTTTAAGATCTTGGGTTTTCCCCAGAGCAGTCCATTTCTCCAAGTACGTCTCTAAACGTGCAGAGAACTGGTGATAGGTCTCACCAGACAGTAGTTTGGCATTCCTAAACTTTTTCCTGTAAAATTCTCCGTTCTTTTCATACCTTAGCAAAAGAGCCTGCTTTAACATGTCATAATTGTCTTGGTCGTCTTTGCTCATCTTGGCAAACACTTCATAAGAAGTTCCCCTCAGCCCCTGAGATAACTTTAAACTCCACCTTTCCCTCTCCAACCCATAGGTGGTGGCTAAAACCTCAAATCTAGACAAAAATGACTCAATATCATCGTCCCTCTCAACAAAATGGTCTAAATGGAACCCCATAGCTGAAGTTGAGGCTCCCTGACTAGTAGTGGCATCGGAGGTAGAAGGGCTGGCACCATTTTCAGGAGCATGGCTTTGAAACTCAAACTCCCTTAGTCGTAACTCATGCTTCCTCTGTAATCTCCTATCTTCTGCTTCCCTTTCAGCCTTTTTCTCTTCTCTTTCCCTTTCTGCAGCCTGTCTTCTTTCCTCTGCTTCCCTTTCGGCCTTTTTTTCTTCAATTTGGAGCCGCTTTATTTCAGCTTCCCTATCCGCCTCCAATGCCCTAGCCTCTTTGTCAGCCTCAATCTGCAACCGTTTTATTTCTTTCTCAACTTCTAATTTTCTTTCAGCCTCTTTTTCTAATCTTTTTTCTTCACGTTCAATAAATTTATCCACCGCTGCAGTGACATACTGAACCACCTCTGGTCCATCCATATTCATCTCTTTTGCAGCCAGCACAGCAGCAGATCTGAACTTTGCTAGGTCGGCCATAATGTCAATCTTTAAAATGATCTAATATAATTTTCCAAACTCTTAATTAACAGAGTACTATCACTAACTAATTAATTAACCAATTAATTAACTAATTACTGGCTCTCAACAGTCCATCAGCTTTTATTTTCCTTTTTAAAAACTTTTATAACTTTTCGGGACACTAGTGCTATAATATTTAAATTTCTAAACACTAACAAGTTTAAATCCGGGAAGAAGAGACCCCAATTTATTGTGGTGGGTTTTGATGTTATGAAATGATGTTGATATTTTTCCTTAATGTACTGAATGAGGCCAGCTGTGAAGGTTCCTGATTCTAACAAATTTAGGGTGAGTTATCAGGATACCTTTCTGCTACCACCTTAAGGCTCAAGCAGACTTATTCTTGACTAGTATGAATGATAGCTACGTCTAATGTCTAGGGATATGCAAGTGTGGTGTGATGGTACTTTAACAATAATACACAGCCATACAAACAAGTATTAAAGATCTAAGATTAAAGGAAGTAACACCTGGGATAACTTTGTACAATTAATAATTTTCTGTATGATTTATTTGGTCCTGAACCTAGTATTCTTCTGGTCAGGACTTTAAAAATGAAAAGAATTCAAGATATATACAAAATATAAAATTTAGACCCACAGGGACAAGTGTCCAAACAATTACTGTTAAATTATCCTAATAGTATTACTAAAATCTGTCTATAACTGGTTTCTATCACTGGATGGCTGTTTGGGATTTTTTTTAATCACTCCCAGTCTCTTTACAAACTAATGTCATTGTTCATTTCAGTATGGAAATATTTTATTTCTTGGATACAGGGGTATGCTGCTCTTATAGCTGATGTACTGTTGGGGTACCAGATATTTCACTTATCTGGCCCACTGGAACTGTTTGACTTCTTTCGGCCGAATGACCACTGCTCCAAAAGTAATAGGGGGATACTGGCGACCCCTATCACTACTGGCCTCCAAAACATCTCAACAGCTTTCACATAGAGCTCTGGCACCTGACTAGTGCCAGATAAGACCCTGTAATAATGAAGCAATGTCTCCTGGGTGATATCCCACCTAGACTGTGTTTTATATACAAAAGAGCACACATAAGAAACAAAGAGCTGGGTCATATCCCATGGGCCCATCCAGCACATCCATTCCACAGTGTACCAGTGCTGTTCACATGTCTCTCCTACAAAGGCGGCACTGCATCTGCAATACTATTACCAATCCTTCTTTTCTACCATACAATGGGATAGGTGAGCTGTATCCCTCTGGTCACCCAAGAAAACATTTTATTTCACAAGACATGTGCATTTACAAAACTGGCAATGTGTTTCATCTTAATTCCCCTTCAAGCCCTGCATAAATCAGCTTGAGACCTGATTACTTAGTCGTGATGGCAGCATCTCTCACTCACTTTTTTTTTTAAAACACAATATATATGAATAATGTCGGTCTTACCAGAATTCAATGAAAAAAACACAGGTACGTTGAATAATAGCAGATTCCAGATGTACTGCTGGCTGGACTGTGATGCCTATACTTTCATATATCTTTGCTTTTATAAGGCTAATCACTTTTCACAAAATTCACAACGTCCTGATCTCGGCACTATCTTCTACAAATGGCGTCAAGCCGTTGAATTTTCTTAATAATATACAAGGCTTTGGCCAATAAACGAACGACAATTTTGACATTTGAAATTAAAAGCAAAACATACTTGATTTTTGGACACTACCAAGTTTTTTCCTCTCTCATTCTTAGATCTCTACTGCTAAATATATTTTGTGTTAAGCCATCCCATAATTTTTCTCCCCCTTTTCTGCCCCGTTCTACAACAGACTACTTGTAACCTTTTCCTGCCTTTTTCAAGGACGCGTCAAAAAAGTCACCGTTAGTGCAAGTCCAAACGAGCATGTATTGGTCTGTCTGTACGAATAAATACCGCCTTTTGTCTATAACTTTATTTCTATCTGTCGGATTTTTGATTCGAAAGCATATTACCCATCAGAACAAGACCCGCTCTAAGACTAGCTAACTTTTATGATCCTAAACCTATTAATAAAGAATTCAATATATTTTCCATTTTGGTGTTCGTTGTTTTCTAAGTTTCCACTACTTGAATGTTATAAAATTCGCCTCAGATCTTCCTTTTTCCCGATAGGAAGTAATTATGCGTGTGTGTATATATATATTTTTCCACAGTGTCTGTGGTTAAAAATGTATTGGGCTAGCGGGGTATTTTTAAATTTTCAAACTTGCGACATCGTTCTCGACACAAGCTAACGGCATGTCTCGCACTGTTGGCCTGAGTAGCTAATTCAAACTGCTAACACTTGACAAGCCGGCAGCAGGTGTCCGCTCTCTCAATCTTATGCGTTTGTGTGTTTTATTCTTTCTATCGTTTCTGGAACCAATACGCTAGTAGTTTTTTCAAACTTTTATCGTTAACCTTGACGGGCGCGTTTTCTAGCGCGGTAAAGAAGACGCGTTACAACTTTACTAATTTTATTTCTACTGCTCTTATTTTGACTTTAATATATATATAAACTCCGCCCATGCCGGTCCCAAGCCCGGATGAAAAAGGAGGAGGGCGGCCTGCATGGAGGCCGTAAGGAGGCAGCCCCTCCACCATGCAAAGGCACAACAGGCCAATCACCTGTTTGCTTTAAACCACGATTACGAGTAACATAAGAGAGAAAACCGGACTGATTCTAAAGGCGACGAACTGGAACGGACTACGGACTACGACTTATGGAACATGGAACACAAGAAGTATAAATGGGAAGGAAGAGGAGCTGGTGGAAGAGATGAGGAAAGCAAAACTAGAAATCCTGGCTATAACGGAAACAAAGAAAAAAGGACAAGGAGTCATGGATCTCAATGGCAACACGCTGCTCTACAGTGGTGTACCCATATCCGAAAGAGCTAAAGGGGGTGTGGGTTGCATTGTGGCCCAAAATCAAAAAGATAGTATCAAGGGGTGGAACTTTGTCTCAGAGCGCATTATGGTTGTGAAACTAAAAGAAGGAGAAACCATAGTCAACCTGGTCATAGTGTATGGGCCAAATGAGGATGAGAGAGCAGAGGTCAAGGAGGAATTCTTCGAGCTGCTTCAAAGGACAGTGGATGACTGCCTAGATGAAGTTATCATGCTCGGAGATTTTAATGCCAGAGTTGTAAATGACCATGCTAGATGGGGTGGAGTTATCGGAAGATATGGAGAAGATACTCTCAATGACAATGGAAAGCGACTCCTTAGATTCTGCAGTGAGCAGAATCTGATCATTACAAACACAAAGTTCCCCCATAAGCGCATACATGCATACACTAGATGTGAACCAACAAAGAATGAGAAGTCAGTGATCGACTATGCCATTGTTCGGAGAAGCTCATTCAAATATGTCCGAGATGCAAGAGTCTGGAGGGGGCCAGAGATTGGAAGTGATCACTACCTGCTAACAATCAAACGAACAACTGAAAGAGTTGCTCAGCCTAGGAACTGCTCAACATCACGCAAGAAACCAAGTAAACGAGCAGGAGAAATGAACATTAGGACCTACAAGCTGAGAGAGCCAGAAATTAAGACCAGATATCAGGGGCTTATTGCTGCAGCGGTGAGCAACACAGAAGAACAACCTGATGACTTGGAAACCCTCTGGATTAAATTCAAGGATATCATAAAGACAGCTGCTGCAGAAGCATGTGGTGAAGTCCGACTTGGGAACCAGAGAAAGAGGACACCTTGGTGGACAGAGGAAGTCAAAGAGAAAATAAGAGAGAAGAAAATGGCATGGAAACAATACTTAGGAGCTAAAAACACAACAGGACAAATGGAAAAATATAGAGAATATGTGACACTCAGAACAGAAGTAAAGAACAAAGTGCTAGCAGCAAAACAGAAGTCCTGGGAAGAATTTGGAGAAAAGCTAGAAAAAGATGCACAAGGAAACCAGAAATTGTTCTATAAGACCCTAAAGAACATGAGGAAGGAAAAACAATGCCCTCTCAAATTTATAAAGGACAAGCAAGGCAAATTGCTTACTGCCCCGAAGGAAGTAATGGAAAGATGGAAAGAATATTTCTCAGAACTCCTTGATGGTGAGCAAGGTCAAACATCAGAAATGATAACCACTAGCACAGAAGAGGAAACCAATGATGATGAAGATGACATAAAGATGGAAGAACTGAAGGCAGCACTGGAGAAAATCAAGATGGGCAAAGCAGCAGGGCATGATGGTATAACACCAGAAATGGTTAAGTACATGGGAGCATCAGGCGACCTGTTACTCTTAAGGGTCCTACAGGCAGCATGGTGCAACAAGACCATACCAAAGGATTGGGAGATCGCCATCATAACACCAATTTTCAAAAAGGGTGACAACCGACAGTGTGGAAACCATAAAGGCATATCCCTTCTCAGTGTCCCTGGAAAAATCTACTCTAGAATCCTAGAGCAGAGACTCCGACGCCTAGCTGAGCCACAATTGGATGAGGTCCAGTGCGGATTCCGAGCAAACCGAAGTACTCAAGACCTAATCTTCACACTCAGACAGCTGAGTGAAAAGGCCCTTGAGTATAAGAGTGAGATCCATCTTTGTTTCATAGATCTGGAAAAGGCGTTTGACAGGGTCCATTGGAGCAAACTTTGGGACTGTTTGGCAAGGAAGAATATTCCAGCACCTCTGATTCATGCTATACAGAGCTTCTACAAGTCTTGCAGAAATTATGTGAGGACAGCAAACCATAAGTCAGAAGAGTTCAGGACCACCACTGGTGTAAGACAAGGTGATATCCTATCACCTTACCTCTTCATACTCCTTATGGACGATGTCATCAAGGCATGTAAGGAGAGAACAAGAAAGTATTCAGTGGGGTACTGGAAGATGAGACAGGTCTATATTTCAGAGCTGGCATTTGCTGATGATGTTGCCCTGATTGCTAAATCAGAGGCACATCTCCAATCCAACCTGCAAGTCTGGAAGGAAGAGCTGGAGAAGAGAGGGATGGTCATAAGCAGCTCTAAAACAAAATCCATGGTGATATCACGAGAAGAAAGAAGGCATCAGATTAAGCTGGGAGAACAGGTCCTGGAGCAGGTTGACCACTTTAAATACCTCGGAGCTATTATAGACCGAAAGGGAGGCATCAAAGAAGAGTTGGCCACTCGAAAGGCAGCAGCTGGGAGACTTTTTCAGGCCATAAATCGAGGATTCCTCAGCAAGAGAGAGGTTGGTAAGAAAACGAAGATGGCTGTATACCGCTCCACCTATGTCCCAGTCTTGACATATGGATGCGAGTCATGGGCAATGACTACAACCCATAAAAGCCAGATCCAAACCTCAGAAATGAGGTATCTGAGGAAGGTGGTTGAAGTAACAAGAAGAGACATGGTACGCAACCAGACCATACGTCAAGGCCTAAAATGCCACCCCCTACAGACCCAAGTAGAACAGTCCCAACTAAGATGGTTTGGCCATGTCTGCAGAATGGGAGAAGATCGGCTACCACGACAAGCATGGGAAACAAAGAGCCAAGGATCCAGACCCCGAGGACGACCCAGAGTCCGCTGGGAGGACAACATTAGACAATCTTTGAAGGACCGAGGACTAGAATGGAACCAGGCCAGGAGGAAGACAGCCGATAGAATAGTCTGGCGCTCTCTCTTCCAAACCTCTACACCTCACGATAGAAGGGGAACGACTAAGTAAGTAAGTAAGTAAGTATATATATATAATTAATTAATGATTTTATCGTTGCATCAATGTACTTCACCACACCGCAAATGCCAGCCAATACATTCAAAGTTCATGTTATGAAAACTTGTCCTCGTGCAGTATTCTGTATAACTCATGCGTTTGAAAATTTCAAACAGTCATCCTCCGTATATGGAGTTGCTACATCCGACAAATGTTGTCAAAGTCTACTCATATCACACTTCCTGCTCACTCTTCCAAATGTCTCCCAAGATTGCGTTTATCTATAATCACCTAACCCTGCTGTCGAGAGTGAAACGTGAACAATGACAGTAGGGGAAAAGAGAGTGCTAACAAAAGAATAATGCATATAGTTCTGTACTCACAACAAATGAAGTTCAATATTGCCAGAGAGGAGAAGAGAGCGCACAATTATATCACACTGTTTATACAATTCCTTGTCAAAGTCGAGCATAAGGGCCTGACTGTTCAGTGTTTTTTTTGTTGCCAAAAGTCCAAATTTGAGCCTTTTGAATTCAAATATAAAGACGTCATTGAGGTATATTTACGTAGATCGGCTGTCATTATGTTGCGGAATTGTTTGAAATTTTAGCTGAATTTGCTGTACTTTTACAGCAACCAAATGGTTTTGTTATGTTTTGTTTTTTGTCTTGGCCTTCCTTCTTCTTCTTCTTGCGATCGTATCTTTGATGTTTACACCGTCAGACTAGGTCTCATGATGAATTCGACTCTTTAGCTCCATATAGCTTTGAGTTTAGTGCTGAGTCATTGGGCCAGTATATCTTTCTTAACTGGTCATACAGAGGACAATCCTGTAGAACATGTTCAGCAGTTTGTTCGTTTAATCCACATATGCACAGTGGTGAAGCAGACAATCGTAGCTTGTGCATGTGTTTATTCAGTTTGTTATGCCATGTCCTGAAGCGAAAAATGGTTATCTGTCCTTGCCGGTCAAGAGTGTGGTAGTCGTCGTTCGGTTGATTCTGTTCTCTTCTGATAGTCTGGATAGCTCTCTTTTTCTCAGTGTATGTGATTTCATTATCTTCTTGTTCACATTCTCCTCCCTTTTTTGCAAGTTTATCTGCCTTTTCATTTCCGGGTACACCACAATGAGATGGTACCCACTGAAGTATGGTTCTCTTTTTGGCAGCTACCTTGTTTAGTTCATTTCTCAGATGCGGGAGTTTACCACCCTTGAGAGCTTGCAGGACCATGCTGCTGAGCCAAACTCTAAGTGTGGTCTTATTACTCCATTATAAATCTTCTTTAGAGTTAGTTCATTTGCTCCCCAGTTGGTACCTACTAATTTTCTGAGTATGCCTAGTCGTCTTCGGGCCTTTCCCTTTGCATTTTCAATATGCTTATTCCGTGTAAGCTTTTGGTCAAATGTCACCCCAAGATAGGTGGGATGGCTTTCTTCCTTGGTCATGGTTGTCCCTAGGTGTATGTTAGCTGCTTTGTCCTTGGGGGCGAGGGAGAACAGTGTTGTGGAGGTTTTGTCTGTGTTTATTGTGATAAGCCATTTCTCTGCCCATGACACTAGCATGTCTGCTGCCCGCTGCATTCTATAATTTGCTGTGGTGACATTTTCATTAGCGCACCAGAGTACTAGGTCATCTGCATATAAGGCAGCTTTAACTCCTGCAGGGAGATCTTTCACCAGGTCATTGATGTAAACAAGGAAGAGTGTTGGGGAAATTACTCCTCCTTGAGGTACCCCCTGATAGAGCAACACTTTTCTGCTCTGCAGACCATCAAGAGTGACTCTAGTTCTCCTGTTGTGCAAGTATGACTGGATCCATTTTATCATGTTGCCTTGGATTCCACTTCTCCTAAGTTTTGCAATAAGGCCATCTTTCCACACCTTGTCAAAGGCCTGCTTGAAGTCGACCCAGATCGTTAGGACCTTTTTCTTCTCCTGGAAGGCATCTTCTACTGCTTGAGACAAGTAAGTAACTTGGTCTTCTATACTGTAGCATTCTCTAAATCCAGCTTGTTCCGGCACCAGGATCTGCTCAGACTCTAAATACCATTTCAATCTGTGGTTGACTATTCGCTCCATAGTCTTCCCAACACAGCTTGTGAGACTGATTGGCCCGTAACTTGCAGCCTCGGTCTTACATTTTCCTTTCTTTAGTATGGGTATTGTGATGGCTTCTTTCGGTACTTGGGGTACCGTTCCTTTCAACCAGCTGTGGTTGAATATCTCAAGCAGTTTTGTCTTTGCTGCTGAGCTCAGATGTACTAGCATTTCGTTGCTGATTTTGTCTGGGCCGGGTGACTTTTGGAACTTAAGCTTGGAAATAGCATTCTGTAGTTCTCCTAGTGTGATGGGTTCCCTCATTGGGGCAAGACTATCTGTCTGTCCCATGGTTGCTAGTATTTCTTTTCTTATCTCTCTCTGATGGTCTGTGTTAATGGATAAGTTGCTTTCTGAACTGTATCTTCTAGTAAACAGGTCTGCAGCTTGTTTTCCTCTGAAAAGTTTGCCACCTTCATCCAATGTGATAGTCTGCCTAGGCGAGGAATGCTCTTCATTTAGAGACTTGACTAATCTCCAAAGTTTCTTGCCGTCTTTCTCAAGGTTCAGCGATGCCGTTTTAGTTCTCCAGCTTTTCCGTTTTTTTCTAGCTTTGTTCTCTGAAACTCTGCTATGGCCTTTTTCCATTTGTTGTGAGTTTCAAGTGAAGGCTGAGACTCTGCGTCCTTTCTAGCCCTGTCCATGGCTTCCTGGCGTTCTTGGAGTGTGCTGGGCCGGTATGGTGTGTAGTTACACCGGCATCCTTTGGGAATGGTTTCTTTTACAGCTTGAAGTATGCATCTGTTGGTCTTTTACCACTTCATTAATGTCTCTGTTCTGTACCTTGAGGTCAGACAGCAGCGTGTTTCCATGATGTCTGAATAAACCCCAATTGGCTTTTTTGTAATTCCATCTTATAATGGCTGGGCCTGTACTGAGAATTGCACTCTGGACAGTGGGAAAGATTGGGCGATGGCCGCTTCCTCCTAGTTGGTCTCCTACTTCTCTACTAAGTCCAGCTATATCTGGGGTGGCGAAGGCAGGATCTGGAGTTGAAGTTGTGTGCCATCCTCTGGAGTAGAAGGTAGGAGTATCTGTGGCAGTATTGACTAGGATTAGGAAGTGGTCATCTTGCCATGTTTCAACCTCTTCACCTCTGTGATCTAAATGGTTATAGCCCCAGCTCTGGGAGTGACTATTAAAGTCTCCAACTACTATAAAGTTGGTGGCTGGTACCTGTATAGAGCTGAGACTAAGTGGTTTGTTGGTTGGACAGTAATAGTGCAGAAGTTATATTTCCATCCTGTCTACCTTTAGCTGCAACAGCTGATATTCTGCTCCATCCATGTAGGTTTTCCTTTCGTGTGCATGAATGTTATTCCTTACAAGAGTAAGTACTCCTCCTTTTCGTCTATCTTGTCTGTCGGATCTGAAGCATTGATATCCCCTTATTTTAAAGGTTTGATCTGCTTTCAAGTGAGTCTCTTGGATACAGCAAACACTGACTTGCTTCTCATACAAGATGTTTTCCAGCTCCGTCTTTTTGCTGTATCCAGCCTGCTTGCTGTTCACGCACTCTGAATTCCAGTGCATTATGACAAGTGGCCCTCTGGTTTTCTCTTTTTCTGTTTTGTTTCGGTCAGTAGTTCTCCTCCGCCGTCTGCTAACTCCACAAGACGGTCTAGAGGATCCTCCAGTAGCTGAGGGTGGGCTTTGTCGAGGCTCAGAGCCCGGCACGGCACCTGCCTGGTGGAGCTCCACAGGGCGAGCACCAGTACGAGATTTATTTGACGGTGTACTCATCCATAGAAAAAAGCGAGTTGCGTGATACTGTGGTTTCCGGTGCGCCTTCTGGCCCAGTATCTACGACTTCAGCACCTCTTCAACGGGAGAGTGGGTTCATCCCTAATCTGTTTATGTTCCCAGTAGTAGACTATTCGCAAACAGCCTGGGGTGTCACTGCTCTGTGCGGACCTTGTTTACCGAGGCGGCGTCCGAGCTCGTATGGTGAAAATATGGTTGCATTATCTTCAAAATAGACCTGTCTTTCCCGTGGCTTTTCTGCCATCCTGCAACTTTGAGTTGGGGAGTTCTGAGCTCCAGTCTTTTTCCCAGGCATTTTATCCTGGCCTGGCACGTATCCAGAGGACCCCACTTCTGGTTCTAAGTTAGCAGTTGGGGATAGGTGGGGTGGCACACTGTGCATTCCCCGTCATCCAGGGGGGCTCTCCAACTATGCAGAGCTTGCACAATGCTGTGCTCTGGTTCTGGGCTCTCCCAAGGAATCCTCACGTCCTGCACAGAGCCACTTTCAGATACCCACCACCTGCCATCTCTCCATTGTAGAAATCTCCTGTATACGGTCATCCAGTCAAGAGCCAGTATTAAGTCTGGTGCCCATGTGACTCCCCCAAGCTTAGTGTGCAATGCTGGGTTCTCAACATGCTGCACCACAGGGGGGATTGTGATGCTGAGCCAATTTGTGTTGTTGTTGTTTGCATTTCGCTCAGCCATCTCTTTCTACTCTGCACCAATCAGTGACATCGGGGACTTAACTGTGCCTCAGTACTGGGAGGCCCGTTTCCGGGTACACCACACACAGCCAATTGAAGCAACGGTCGTCGTGGGCAAGCTAACTTCTAAAACAGATAGATACGTTAGAGATACTACACATTTTTCTAACTTCTAAAACAGATAGATATGTTAGAGATACTACCCATTTTTCCTAACTCCTAAAACAGATAGATACGTTAGAGATACTACCCAGTTTTCTAACTTCTAAAACAGATAGATACGTTACAGATACTACCCATTTTTCTAACTTCTAAAACAGATAGATACGTTAGAGATACTACCCATTTTTCTAACATCTAAAATAGATAAATACGTTGGAGATACTACCCACTTTTCTAACTTCTAAAACAGATAGATACGTTAGAGATACTACCTATTTTTCTGACTTCTAAAACAGATAAATACGTTGGAGATACTACCCACTTTTCTAACTTCTAAAACAGATAGATACGTTAGAGATACTACCCATTTTTCTGACTTCTAAAACAGATAGATACGTTAGAGATCCTACCCATTTTTCTAACTTCTAAAACAGATAGATACGTTAGAGATACTACCCATTTTTCTAACTTCTAAAACAGATAGATACGTTAGAGGTACTACCCATTTTTCTAACTTCTAAAACAGATAGATACGTTAGAGATCCTATCCATTTTTCTAACTTCTAAATCAGATAGATACGTTACAGATACTACCCATTTTTCTAACTTCTAAAACAGATAGATACGTTAGAGATACTACCCATTTTTCTAACTTCTAAAACAGATAGATACGTTAGAGATCCTACCCATTTTTCTAACTTCTAAAACAGATAGATACGTTAGAGATACTACCCATTTTTCTAACTTCTAAAGCAGATAGATACGTTAGAGATACTACCCATTTTTCTAACTTCTAAAACAGATAGATACGTTAGAGATCCTACCCATTTTTCTAACTTCTAAAACAGATAGATACGTTAGAGATCCTACCCATTTTTCTAACTTCTAAAACAGATAGATATGTTAGAGATACTACCCTGGCCTTCCAAAAGTAATAAACAAAGAGTTTTCTAATTTTTTTTCTGCAACTGCTTGTACGTAAGTGTATTACCAATTAAGCCTTACCCCGCCTTAAGACTGATTAATAATATATCATTTAAAAAAAAAAAATAACATATGTAAACTTGAATCTTGCCCCGTATTGTTGCGAGGGTCTCTTAAGAGAGAAAGAAAGAATAGGAATTATGCGCCCTCATGCAAGTCGTTAAAGGCGACTAATACGAAGCTATGAATGGAGATGGCAACTTTATCATACGAAACAAATTGCCACAGGTGGCTCCATACGCTGTAAGGAGAAGAAAGGAAACAGATGATGATGATAATACTAATGAAACGTGACGGAAATTATTTGTTTTCAAATAAATTTGACATTATTTAACAAAATGGCATTCCTAATTTTTTTTGAAAATTCCTGTCGCCAACATTTAAATAATACAACGGTGTTGTTCTGAGGAAAAACTAAGCGTATCTCTCATCATAAATGTGTTCAGTTTTGTTTCTTTTATATAGTAGTGGGATATGTCTTTTTTGCCGAGTTAAGTTAATTCTGAAAATATAAAGACATTATTTTTTTTTTAAATAATTAGGGTTTCTAATAAAACATATCATTAACTTTTTGATCTCATTTCTGTACATTTAGTATAATTTCATTCATGTTGGTTTGAAAATTAAAAAAAAGAAAAGAAAAGAAACTGTAGTTTTGGAGTCGTCAAAATTTTTTGTGCTCCGAGGCCGCACCAGCTCTGGGTAAAAGCGTGCTGCTCCACTGGGCTCCGAGCTCCACTCCAAAGTCATGGTTTGCATTTGGTTTAATCTTCCACAATCAACCAACAGTTTGTTTTTATTTGTTGGAACTAAAATAATACGTAATGTTTTAAAGTGGTGGTTGTTAAGTTAAAGATGGATTGATGGAAAGAAGAATGAATGCATGCTTGTCTGGATGGATGAACCAATGCAGGACAGAGTGGATGAAGGAAAGAATGAAGAAACGTGAAAATAAAAGAATAAGGGGGAATTTTAAGAGTGAACAAATAAAAGAAGGAGAAAAGAAGGAGAGTAAGAAAAAAAGGAATGGATGATGAAATAAAGGAAGTACAAGAAGGAAGATATTGAAGGAAGGAATCAGGCGAGAAAAAAAACAATAGAATAATGAATGGAAATAAGAGGGATAGACAGTGATAAAGACAAAGAGGGAGGGAGGAAAGAAGAATGGAAGGAAGGAAGGAAGGAAGGAAGGAAGGAAGGAAGGAAGGAAGGAAGGAAGGAAGGAAGGAAGGAAAGGAAAGGAAAGGAAAGGAAAGGAAAGGAAAGGAAAGGAAAGGAAAGGAAGATAGAGAAAGGAAGAAAGGAGCGAAGATGGAAGGAAGTATAGAAAAAATATATAAAAAATTATTGAAAGATAAAGAGAAAGAGTTAAGAAAGAAGGAAAAGAAGAAGAACAAATGAAATCAAGGAAAGGAAACATTGAGAAAGACTGCAAGGGAAGGAAGGAAGGAAAAAGGGAGTAAGAAATAAAAGGAAGTTTGGGAAGGAGAAAAGAAGAGAATAGAGAAAGAGGTAACTAAGAGTGAGGGACAAAAGACGAGAGAGGAAAAGAAGGAAGGAAGGAAAAAAGATAGAAGGGAAAAGAGGTATGGAGTTTGGAAGGAAAGGAGGGGAGGACGAAGGAAGACAGTTGAATGTAACGATTTAATGGAAGGGTGCAATGAAAGGAATATGTAACTGTAAATAAAATAAAATACATAATATAATATAATAAATATAATGTAATATAAATATCATAGAGATGATAGGAAACTCTATAGAGCAATACAAAAGGAGACAATCTGATCATCAGAAGTCACCGTCGAACAAGTGTTTTGGCCCTTTATTCTCCTTTACACTCAAAGGTGGTGGGTCCACCAGGGTCATGACTCCGAAGTGTCTCAGCCTCCAGCTGTCTTGAGTAGAAAATGAACCCATTCCACCTTGGTTACTGCTTTAAAATCCACAATTCCACCAGCCATAAGCAATTGTGAAAGTAACAAAGTGAAGACAAATTTGCGGTTGTTCCGCAGTACACCACTGCCACACCTGCGTGAAGCCGACGAAGCGGGAAGCCACTACGAGCTGGCAATTGAAATCTGATTGCACCCGACACCACATATAGACCTAATGTGTTTTACAAAAGTTTTACAAAATCAAAAGAAATAACATATAATAAAACATGATAAATTAAAACAAAATTTAATAAATTATTATTTGATTTTAGATCATATCCTCAACAGCACATAGTACTTAACAATTATTAGTAATAAACAACTTACATGAGGTCAATGGATACTGTAATTTTTAATGGTTGTATCCCCTTTTAATAGCTAAATAATGTAATAACTGTAATTGTCACAGGTTCAGTAAATAATTTAATATTTGTTTAAAATTAATAATTTACTTTAAACCACAACTTAACACAAAATTCGATTATTGTATCACATTGATTTTAAATATGTTGCAGCAATTTTCTAATGTTAATACATTTATTTTAGACGTCTTATGCAAATTTTTACAACCAGAAAAACAAACTTATTAGAATACCTCTTAATCTTGTGGAGAATAAGACCTGTCAGTACAGTATATGCGTTTGGAATCCTTCAACGGGATTTGGTTGAACCCCCTTTTGGCTAAGATCAAATTGCTTCTCGGCCATTTGGCTAAGATCAAAGTGTCATACTTTTAGGGATCATTTCTAGAGTATGCCGGGTCTTAGCCAGGGCCAGGATCACACAAAATTCACACATTATACTTAATAAAGTCTTATAGACCTCATTTTGAACCCCAGAAGGGGCATTTAACAAATATTTTAAACAAAAATTTGGTTGAACAGGGATTACTCCAGACCTAAGGGTTTTTTATATTTGGACATGCGCCCTAATATAACCGACCTTTGGCTAAGATCAATGTGTCTTAACACCGGCGATCAGTACAGTGACATTTATGTGTCATTAGGTCCTTTGTGTGAGAACACAGAAGATCACTACAGTGACATATGTGTCATTGGATCTTTTTGTGTTGGGACATGTGGTCTTGACCAGGGCCGGGGGTTTTGGGCGTGTGCCAATGCAACCTCATGCGAGGAAAAAATAATGCGACCTCATGCGAGGGGAAAAAAAATTTTATATTTGGACATGCGCCTTAATATCCGGCCTGTGGCTAGGATCAATGTGTCTTAACACAAAGGATCAGTACAGTGACATTCATGTGTCATTAGGTCCTTTGTGTGGTAACACAGAAGATCACTACAGTGACACATGTGTCATTGTGTCTTTTTGTGTTGGGACATGTGTCTTGACCAGGGCCGGGGTTGGGCGTGTACCAATGCAACCTCATGCGAGGAAAAAATATGCGACCTCATGCGAGGAAAAAAAAACGTTTATATTTGGACATGCGCCCTAATATCCGGCCTTGGCTGAGATCAATGTGTCTTAACCAGGGCCGGAGTCAGGCGTGCTCCACCGCGACTCATGCGAGTTAAAAAAAAAAAGGCTACCTCATGCGAGGAAAAAAAAATGCGACCTCATGCAAGGGAAAAAAAAAGAAAAAAGGTCTTTTATATTTGGCCATGAGCCCTAATATCCGGCCTTTGGCTAGGATCAATGTGTTTTAAGACAAGGGATCAGTACAGTGACATTCATGTGTCATTAGGTCCTTTGTGTGAGAACACAGAAGATCACTACAGTGACGCATGTGTCATTGGGTCTTTTTGTGTTGGGACATGTGTCTTGACCAGGCCGGGGTCGGCCGTGTGCCAATGCAACCTCATGCGAGGAAAAAAATATGCAACCTCATGCGAGGAAAAAAAATTATATTTGGACATGCGCCCTAATATAACCGACTAGGTTGAACGGGACGAGCCTCGCCAAAATTAGGCAAAAGTTTTACATTAAAAAAAAGACCTGTCAGTGACACCCTCTTTCATCACGACTTTAGACTGCCTTAGCGATCGGACGTGTTGTTGTTTTGAGACGATGCACTTTTCGAGAAGGCACAAGCCAGATAAGTTGAATCTCCTTTTCATTTTAATTAAGTATTAGTAGATTATATAGTTTCTATGTGGTTATTAGATGAATAGTTAATTACGAGCTAGGAATATTAGGACAAATTAGGGATAGCCTAATAGTTAAAAAGATTAAAATAGGCCCAAGCGCCACGTTTTGTCTGGTGTAGTACAGCAGCCGTATTACAGATAAATTAGTTTTTATTTTGTAACATATTGAAACTAAATATTAAATACCTCTATTAGTAAATCGCCTTTAACATTTGTTAATAATTAGTAGGAGTGTTAGTATAAAAAAATATTAGTGAAATAAAATTAAAAAGCTCAGGTTGGCCTAACACATGGGATCTTCATAAACGAGGTGCAGTAGCCATCTTTTTTCCTTTGTGTAATACTGGCATCTTCCATCCTTGAGCCGTGTGTGCACAACATCAAATTTAAAATTGCTAGCTTAGTAGTAGGTCTAGTCAGCTTTTAACTATTGATATTTAGGCTTAAACATAATTGAAAAGTTATATTTAAAAATAGGCCTAGTAATAATTTATCTTAATGTGTGTTAATTTAGCATTAGACAGAGGGAACCAGAGGATAAATACTAATTATACGTCAGCGGTGATAGGTATAAAATAAGGATAGGACAATTAGGCAATAATTTAAAAAAAAAGAGTGAAGATTTTTATAACTCAAAAAAAAAAAGTATTTGTAACAAACTAAAAACAAATAATCCATAATGCCACCAATTACCAAATTCAGTCAGGGGAAAGAAAAGCGAGGAGCAAAAAAACAGAATAACAGACTAAGGAAGGTACATCAAAACAGACAGAAAATGAGAGGAACAAAAGCCCTAGACTAAAAGATACAGAAATTAAGGACAAAATTGAAACTATCAAGGACAAAAAAAAAGTGAAGTCTGAATCAAATAAAGTCAGAGAATCAAATAAAAGCAGCAAAGAGAAAGAGATAGATATACTGATGACCAGATCGCAGTACGGGGATGGAAAAGCGTGGGCCAGGCCAGGCGGAAAAGATAAAACACCAAACCTGACAGAAAAGAACAGGACCACCAGCCCTATAGTCAGAGGCACAGAAAATAAGGACAGGGGAGAGACAATAACGGAAAAACGGAAAGGGGACTCAGAAATAAAAACTGCAGTAAGCGGAAACAAGGACACCAACTGCAACAGAATTAAAATCACGCAGACAGCTGGAACAGAAGCCACGCTGAAAGCTCTCCCGGATGACAAAATCCTGGTAATCTTGGGACAAATAATAGAAAAAAAAATGCATCGACAAAATGCAAAAACATAAAAATGGACTAACAATCACTTTAAACCACACAGAAAAAAGCAAGGCCCTATTAAATGAACTAAAGAGTAACCCAAAAGAAGTACAACACACACATGGGATAAAGGTAAAGATTGAGTTGATCAAGGAGATTCGAAGATTCGTCATCAAAGGGGTCGATTCAAACCTAACAGAAGAGGAGATCCACACTAACATAACGAAAGAAAACCCACAAACAAAGATAGAAAAAAAGTAGAAAGAATAAAAACCAAAGAGCAAAAGAATACGACAGTGGTAGTGCTAAGTGTAAAGGGCACAGAAATACCCAAGTAGGTCAAACTCCACCAGAAAGCCAAAATGACAGAGGTATTCATACCTAGCATTATACAATGCACAAACTGTCAAGGCTTTAGCCATATGCAACATGTGTGTAAAAGAGCGACACGGTGTAGTTTCTGTGCGGGAGCACACAGACATGTGGACTGTTCAATGGCTAAGGAGGACAAAGATTATAAACGAGAAAACAAAAACAGAAAATGTGCAAACTGCCAGGGTAACCACAGTGCCAGGTATCAGGGGTGCCCAATCTATCAAGAGACAAAGCACATATTAAAAGAATCACTAGAAACAAACGAACCATTCTGGCAAATAAAAGAAAGACAGAAAACAAACAACCACCTCCAAAACTCTCATGAAAGCATCATTAAGAAGCAAATAAAACAAATAACCAGTGAAGTGAAAGACATAAAGGAAAAAATCCAGAAAGAAGATAAAATTGAAACACTCATAAACAGTAAAGAAGATGACAACACAGAAGAGACAGAACAAAACCTCATCCAAACCAGACAGGTACTAGAAGAAATAAAAACAGCACAACAGGCAATAAAGAGAGACCTCAAAAAAATAGCAGAGATAAAAGAAGCTAATGAAGAAATCCTTTAAAAAAATAGAGATAGAAAGAGCTATTTTGACAGACGAAAAAAGACAAGAGAATAAAATGATTAAAAACCAGGACAGCAAAGAAAATATGGAAGAAAAAAATTAAGGAAACGGTTGAACTACTCCTACCATACATAGAAAGAGTTCGGAGTAAAATGGTTACTTGGAATGATGAGTTTGTGGAGAACATGAGAGATAGTGAGCAAAACCAAAAAAAGTGGATCCCTTATCAAAGAACCTAATAAAATAAAAACAATAACATAACTTAGCTAACCAAACTAAATGGGGACCAAAGACTCTAGAGCTATCAAAGTAGTTCAGTGGAACTGTAGGGGTGCCAGGAAGAACCTGCTGTCTCTTATGGGACCGTATAAGGAGGCAAAACCCATCTTTGCAATACAAGAAACCCTCCTGAACCCCAAACAGAAACTGAACTACCAAGGATATATAACACTTAGAAATGATAGACCGGAGGGAAGAGGAGGGGGCGTGGCCTTTTTAATACATGAAGACTACAAAATATTAAATTGGGAACAATTCAACACAGAAAATATTGAAGGAATAAGTGTAACAGTAGACAGTGAGCCAAATAACTTAAAAATAATAAACATTTATAGCCCCAAGGGTAATATAACCGATAGGGATATTGTCACTATTAACACACAAATAGACCAAAGAACATTATTGGTAGGTGACTTTAATGCACACCATGAGGCATGGGGTAACAACAGTAATGATCCAGCAGGAAAAAGACTGTTGGACTACATTGAAAGTGCTGAGCTAATCATACTAAATGATGGCTCAGTGACAAGGGTTAACCTATGCAACAATGGAGGAGATACAGCAATAGACATAAGTATTATAACACCAAACCTAGCCTCTGCTAAATGGGAAGTACTGAATGACTCCAGCTCAGACCACTTACCCATTGAAATAAAACTAAACGACAAATATAGAACTAGTCCAAAAACCTCTAAACCTACATTCAACCTCAAAAAAGCAAACTGGGAGTCCTTCCAATTGGAGCTAAGTAAACGAAGAATACGGTGGACCCAGGACATCACAGAGAGTCTGAACTTGTCTTTGGCTGATGCAGGTCGACTTGCCCAGAATCGTGATGCGTTCAGAGCAGCTGTAATGGAGACAACGTTCTGGAAAGAATACGTCACATGATGATGATGAAACGAAGAATAGAACAAATTGAATCTAACAGTATAGATATATTTGCAGAAAAACTAACAAATGAGATTTTAAAAATAGCAATAAAATATATACCAAACAGGAATATGCCTGATCACCTAAAACCAACACAAAAAGGTAAAGATAGGAAAAGAAACAAAGATAAAAATCCAGTACCATGATGGACAGACAGATGCTCAGAACAACTGAAATTGTGGGAGAGAGCCTTGATAAAGTATAGAAAAACCAAAACTGAAGAGAATTACACAAACTATAAAAAAAATAAGAAATTAAACAAATAAAATAATATTCAGAGCTAAAGAAAAGAGTTGGAGAACATTTTGTCAAACATTAAACTATAGGTCACAAGTAGCTACAGTTTGGAGAAAACTAAAAGCAATTATAGGAGGAAAGAACAAGAAATTTAAAATCCCAACAATTAAAATTCCAGAGAGAGCTGAAACAGATAGAGAAAAAGCCAACATACTAGCTAAATACTTCTATCAGGTTAGTTCATTAGACAGTCTTGATAAGGCAGAAATAAATAGGCGAAGAACACTGCTTGAAAAATTAAAAGAAGAATATATGGACATCACACAGGATGCTAATTATTTAAATGCAGATATTACAGTAGAAGAAATATAAAGAGCTTTAGCAGGAAAAACAAATACCACCTCTGGGCAAGACATTCTGAGCTATGAAATCCTCAAAATGGTACCAAATACAACTCTAAGGGTGATTGCATACCTCTACAACAAAATCTGGAACACGGGAAAAATACCATGTTCATGGAAGACAGCAGTAGTCATCCCATACTAAAGCCAGATAAGGAAACACATGACGTCAGCTCATACAGGCCAATATCGTTAACATCGCATCTAGGAAAAATTCTAGAAACAATAAACAGCAGACTAAAATTTCACCTAGAAAAGCATAATTTGTACAGTCCAACCCAGGCAGGCTTTAGAAGCCAACATAGTACAATAGAGCAACTGTTGAGGCTGGAACATGATGTTAAAACAGGCTTCAAAAGGAATGAAAAGACAGTATCAATATTCCTTGATGTAGCAAGAGCATATGATGAGTGTTGGAGGGAAGGTGCACTTTATAAGATCAGGAAATTAGGTATAGTAGGCAGAACTTACAATTATTTAGAAAACTTCCTGCAGGATAGATACTTTACGGTACAAATTAACAATGATAGATCTGAGATGTATGAACAACAGAATGGAATCCCACAGGGATCAGTAATATCACCATCTATATTTACGATTATGGTCAATGACCTAGGCGACGAGTTTAAAGACTTAAAAAACAACCTATATCAGTTTGCAGATGACGCTGCGATATGGAGAACGGGAAGAAATCTCCCATTCCTCTATAAAACAGTAAAAATACAAATAGATAAAGTATCTGACTGGATGAACAAGTGGGGATTTAATCTAAACGTTAAAAAAACCATAGGAATGATCTTCAGTAGAGGGCGTGTAATTAAAAATAATATAATTAATAAGCAAAAAGTGTGCACAGCAAAATCAACTAGATTTCTCGGTATGGTACTAGACCAGCAATGAAACTGGAACAAACACAGACCTATTAGTGCAAAGCAGTAGGGGACTTATTAACATGCTAAGATATATGAAAGGAAGTGGTTGGAGAGCCTGCAATAAGACAATGTTAACCTTCTATAAATCATTTATTAGGGGCAAACTTGACTATGCCAGTGTTGTCTATGCATCAGCCGCCCCGAGCAATAAGAAAAAACTAGACACAGTCCAAAACCAGGCACTGTCAATAATAGCAGGTGCCTCAAAGGGAATAGCAGCAGAGGCACTAGAAGTAGCGCTAGGCATTATACCCCTGGAGCTAAGGAGAAAAGAACTGAGATTCAGCTACTGGGCAAGAGTGGCACAAGATCCAACTCACCCAGCACACAAAACCTTTGATAGGGGTAACCAGTACATAGGCCACATTCCATTAAACCATAATAGATACCAGTCAGGGTGGAAAACAATGGATGAAGTGGATCAATACCCAAACCTATTGTGGCGGTTTATTTCTTGTTGTGGAGGTACGCCTCTTCTTGTTGTGGCGTAAGGGCCCAACGGTTTTCTCGTTGCAAGGCTGGGTGTTATGTTATTGCGGGGAGAGTTAGTCAATCATGATCATTATAGAGCATCGCGCTGATAGATGGTTAATTTCGCAAGTGGTGGTGTAAAGCTTTGTATCCATTATACTGACGGTTGAACTTCTGATATTCAATAATGGGATAAGTCCTTTATGAGTCCACATGTATTTATTACATAGAAGATTATAGACAATATTTCAAACAATGGTTGTCATGAAGCATAAATATATAAAGTTCTGTTCCTTCCTTGAATTATGATTTATCTTCAATTCAGTCCTTGTCAAATAACAAATAGACAGAACGACATAACTGTATGCACGCGTGGCTAGTGATCCCAGCGACCGACAGTGAGATTATGCGTTCGTCAATAATTATAAATCTATCTCGACTTAGGTTTAGTCACTTACTAACCTGTAACATTCTTCTTCCAAATCCTAACATTGGACTGACCCATGTCCATCATTAATTATAATATAATCTGTGTGGCACTCCATGCCCGACACTGCATGAATACAAGGACACGTCTTATCCGTTCGACGGTCATACAAGAAAGGGGTGTGGTAACCTAGTCACGGTGCGTGACATACCAACGCACACACGTCATAATCAATCGTGTGTATCGCGTACACTAAACTAACAATTATTTACATTATATTAAACGTGGTCACCTCTTAATCTTATGCTGCTAACCTCTAGCAGACCATGCCAATAAAATACCGTAACAATTCCCTGTCCACTGGGGGAAAAAAAATCTATTAGATAGATTTTTTTTTAAAAAAACCCATCTGAATGAATACCAAAAATGTTAACAATATCAAAAAAAAAATTTAACGAAATTGCGGCATATGGCCTACGACGTTCTGTCTAGAACCAATGTCATGGTCATGTCGACTAACTAACAGTCATGTAATATATTAATTATTTATATCATACATAAATATAAATTGTAATAAGAACTAAAAGAGAATGGTAATGTTGATCTCTAATTAAATAATTAATTAACTTAAAATATGTCGTGATGAAATGTCATGTCAGACTAATCTAAAGAGTTAAAATTAAACTAATTAACTATACTAAGTATGGAATAAAAATAAAGTTGTTGAAAATCTAATGTAAGAAAAAATGAGAGGATATGTTAAAGAAAGACATAATAACTAATAAAGAATAAAGTAGAGGGGAAAAAAATGATGTATAAATTTAAATAAGTTATGTGTGTTGAACATCAAGTAAGTGTAGTATTAAGTTATTAATACCTATCTAACTAATTTAAACAATAGTATGTGATGTATTGACATAATCACTAAATATGCAATATAATCATGTAATTCTAAGAATATAATCAAAGAATTGTGTGAGTTTTCTTTTCTTTCTTTAATTTTTTCAAGTTTCATTTTTTTTTTTTTAAATTCAACTCACTTGTCATTTTAATGTGGACTAGTTTTAAAGACTAAATTAAAAGTAATTAACATTGGATATGAAGATCCATACGTAGGCTTGATCCTTGTGAAATACGATAAGAGAAGAGTATTTAAGTGTTCTGATTTAGAATAAGTATCGATATTCTTAACGTCCAAGAGTTCATATCACAAGCTTCAATTAGTTCGAAATGTCATCAAGTATTAATATCAAAGTTGTTTCAACCAGTTTTATCCGGAACGGACACTAGCCAAAGTCCCGGCGTAAAATACGAACACACTGTCTCTTGATTTAGTTCATTTCGTTTTCGCAATCGTCTGTACAAGTTATTTAGTTGAATCGTAAGCAAAAGTTTATCTCCATGTTAAGAATTTAGCGATAGGGTTCAGTCTTCTGTGACACGTAATTTCGGTTGACGTATTAGAAAAGTGTCAGTGTTGATTACTCGATATCCAAAGGATTTCTAGATAGTGCGTCTGCGACGATATTGTCTGTCCCAGAAATGTACTCAATCGTAAAGTTGAATGGTTGAAGGAGAATAGCGAATCTGGTGAGCTTTGGACTTTTATGATTAGCCCGTCGTAGTGATGCTACGGCCCTCTGATCAGTTTGTACTACGAAAGGGGCTCCCAGTAGAAATTTCTCAAGTTTGGTTATCGCCCACACGACGGCTAAAAGTTCGCGGTCAACAGTAGAGTATTTCACTTCTGGTGGTTTGAGTTTCCGTGAGATGTAGAGGTTTTGGTGGAGGATATCGTCATGGTATTGGAGCAAACATGCGCCAATTCCGTAGTTACTCGCATCTGTACGAAGAATGAACTTTTTAGAAGCATCAGTTAGTCTCAAAATAGGTGGATTTGAAAATATATAAATTATTTGCCGAAAAATTCTGTCACATTCGTCAGTCCATGTCACCTTCACTGGCATGTCTTTCTTTAGTAATGAGGACAAGACAGCCGTGATAGATGACAAGTTAGGTACGAATCTACTGTAATATTGGACTAGACCTAACAAGCTTCTCACTTGTTTCTTCGTTTGAGGAACGGAAATGTTTAAAATTTTTGAAACTGTACTGGGTAGTGTTCGGATATATCCTGCTCCAATAATGTGACCCAAAAAAGTTATTTCGTGAAACGCTACTTGTAATTTTGTGGGTTTAGCAGTTAAATTGTTATTTCTTAATGTATCCAAAACGTATTCGAGACCCAAAACATGTTCCTCAAAAGATGAACTAAATAAGCATATGTCATCTATGTATGTAATAATGTCTGGTCTACCTGAAAAAATGTGTCGCATCATGCGAACAAAGGTAGCTGGAGCGTTAACAAGCCCAAAAGGCATCACATTCCACTGGTATAGACCTAGCGGAGTTGAAAACGCTGTGTAGTATTTAGCTTTTTCGGTTAGTGGTATCTGCCAATAACCTTTAGTTAAGTCTATCTTACTGAATATAGTTGCTGTCGATAGACGTGGCAGTAAGTCATCGAGAAGTGGATGTGGTTCGCTATCAACTATCGTTTGTGCATTTAATTTTCTATAGTCGACGCATAGTCTAATGTTATTGTCCTTCTTTCGGACAATAACTAATGGAGAAGAAAATGGGGAATTACTAGTTTCGATAATTCCTAAAGATAACATCTGTTCAAGTTCCTTAGTAGTTTTAGTAAGAAAGTGTAGAGGAACAGAATAAGGATGTACCCGAATTGGAGTATCATCATTAAGAGTGATGTCATGACTAATGACTGATGTGCGACCTGGAATGTCGGTTAACACATCTTGATAGGATTGTAGAAGTTCAGCAATCTGTTGATGCTGTTGCGGTGTAACCGACGAGGAGATGGTTACGTCCCGCCAAGATTCACTAGGCTGTACTACAGGTACAGGTAATGCTAACTGTACCTCAGGAAAAGATGATTCTTCTTCCTGGATAACAGACAAATTAGAATAGTGACATCTAGGTACGAAAGTGTCATCTAGTTCATGAAAAATAGCTTGTAGATGTTCAGGTCGAGTATGAAATTGCTTGAGCATATTTATGTGAAATATTTTGTGATGTCCCTTAATGTCCAGGACATAATCAACATCAGAAATCTTATTGATAACCTGGTAAGGACCGTTCCACGAGATTAGTAGTTTATTATTGTTATGTGGCAATAACACATAAGCTTGATCTCCTGGAAATAATTGACGTAATCGTCTATTACTGTTTTGGAAAGTTCTAGCTTTCTCTTTCGCAGCCTCAGATGAAGCTGTTGCCATTTTACAGGCATCAATAATGTTATTCCGGAGATTAATTACATACTCATAGGATGACTGGGTATCCTGAGTCATCTCGGAGTCAATCAATAAGTCTTTTATTAGTCCCATAGGACCTCTTGGTGGAGCGCCAAAGACTAGTTGAAATGGAGAGAAGCCAGTTTGTTCATGTGGCACCTCTCGATAAGCGAATAACACAGCTGGTAGGACTCTGTCCCAGTCCTGTGGATGGTTAACTGTAACTTTATGTAACATTTGTTTGAGTGTGCGGTTAAGTCTTTCTACAGCACCATTACTCATTGGGTGATAAATGCTGCTGAGATTTCTATCTATTTGCCAAGTCTTCATTACCTCCGTCATAGTCTCAGATATAAATTGAGAACCATGATCTGACAAAAGTTTTCTAGGAAAACCTACTCTAGAAAAGATCAGGTGTAGTGCATCAGCTACATCTGTGGTGGTGGTTGTTTTCAATGGGATGGCTTCTGGCCATCGTGTGCATAAATCGATGCAAGTGAGAATAAATCTATGTCCTCTGGCTGATGGTAGAAGTGGGCCAATGATATCAATGGCCATTTTGTCGAAAGGTCTCACAGATATGTCACAAGCCTGAATAGGCGCCGTGTGAAAGGCTCCCCGTGCTTTCACTTCTTGGCATATCGTACAGGAGCGTACGTACTGTGAAATATCTCGTGATACTCCCGGCCAAAAAAAAAGAAGATAATACTCGCGAACGTGTACGAGTATAACCCATGTGACCTGCACACTTAGAATCATGTGCGTGTTGAAGTATGTACCGTCTAAAAGCAAAAGGTACCATGACTTGTTGTCTTATCTGAGTTTTATCCATAAAACATCTTAATAAAATGTCATTTTTAATACTAAACCAATGACTATTATTTTTGTTCATAGCAAGATTGTCAACTTTGTTGACCAGTGAAAAAAATTTTGTTAGTGACCTGTCTTCCCTCTGTTTTGCAGCAAAGGATACTCGGTCAATAGCAGAATGAATCTCGATACTTTCATGATCGTCTGTTTTCTGGTTTGCAGTGTCCATAGTCTCTAATTGTTTCGTATGTGCTCTGGTTATTGCTGCATTTCCGATGCATAGATTATTTTTTTCCCATTCAATAATCTCTTCTGGTGTGCAATCTTTACTCCCGTGTATGCATCCCACCATAAGGTCGGCAATTGGGTTTCTTAACATGCATGCTTTAACGTTGCCTGTGAAAAAAGGTGTATCAATATAGATAATAGCTGTTGGATAATATTCTATGGTTCCACCAAAGGTCATACACCTGACATGTTCTCCAGTTGCACAATTCGGATGAACAAGTGTCTGACGGATTCCGATCGTGGTCGATCCCGAATCTCTTAAGACTGAGACGATGGATCCATTAACTTTTCCTCTGTTGAAGATCAGCGAGCCTGTTCCGTCATTGACTGCTAGACTGACTTCTGGTAGAATGTGTCCGCAGTTCAGAACTGTCTCTTTTGCTTTCTGAAATATAAGATTACATGTTGGGCAACTATTTGCCACGTTATAATTCATTGCAAAACAAGTAGATGAAGACTGTATTTTGTTATCAGTAGGTGAACTCTGAACACCAGGGGTTGTAGCAGTAGTAACGGCTGCCCCTGTATTATGGTTATAATTTGTCGATCTACGAGAATGAGAACGATGACGAGAATAATTAGATGAATTATCCCGTTGTCCTCTATTGTAACTGTTATCTCGATGTCTCGAGTTATAATTATCGCTATTGTTCCACTTGTTACCATTATTATAATTATATGACCGATTATAACTTGAGTTACGTGGATTACTGTTGTATCTTGACTGAGGTGAAACATTTCTGGTTTGTTGTCTTCCTCTATTAAAGTTATTGTTAAAGTTATTCTGTCCCTTATGAAAATTAATGTCATAGTTTCCTTTGAACCTACCTCTGTCCACACTGTGTGTTCTAGGTTTGTTATGATTATGATATGCCATATTGGAGGCTACAGGAAGTGGTTCTCTTATCAACGAGCCAGAAATATTAGCATTCGGATGAGCTGTGCAGTAATTTAAAGAAATTTTTTCTAACTCATCAATAGATTCTGGTTTTCTTTCTTGCAGATAAGCAAAGAATGGTGGGCTGACAGAAGATAATACTTTATCCCTCAATAACAAATCGACTAACTTGTCGTAAGATTTGTTGACACCTGCCAGTTCAACCCATCTGTTAAAAGTATTGCGTATGTTAGCAATAAAACCTGTGAAATCTTTATTGTTATCTGGCAACAAACTTTTAAAACGTAATCTACATGCCTCTTCGTTCAAGTGGAAACGGCGTAATAACAACGTCTTAATGGCCTCATAATCTGTGGCTAATGCAGGATCAATGTTTTGTGCTGCACTTGCAGGTTCGCCATCCAGAAATTCCTTAAGTTTAAGTGCCCATGCAGTTTTGTCAAGGTTATTGACTTTACATATATCCTCAAAGCGCGCCAGCCACGATGAAAGGTCATCCACGTGTAACTTGAATGGTGGTAGTTTAAAGTAATAATTGCCCTTAAGTCGGGTGGATGAAGATCCAGATTGAGCATTATCATTTTGGCTTGATGCAGCACTCTGCGAATTAAGTTTTGCTGTTTCCAATTTAAGCCGTTGCAGTTCCATTTCTTGCTGCAGTATGATTTCTTGTCGTTTCAATTTATTCTCTTCTTCAATCCGTAGGATTTCATCTCTTGCCACCTTTCTTTCTTCTTCTTGTCTTAATTCTGCCTTCTTTTCAGCCTCCTTTCTTTCAAGTTCTTCCATCTCTGCCTTAGCAATAGTTTTCCTTTCAGCCTCCTTTCTTTCAAGTTCTTCCATCTCTGCCTTAGCAATAGTTTTCCTTTCCTCCTCTTCTGCCTTATATTTTGACAGTTGTTGTTCAGCAAATTCAAGGAGTGCCTCTCCCTTTTTATTACACTCTTTTCCAATTTTAATGAAATGGTCCAAGGTAAGCATTCTTGGAGTTTAATTATTTAAGTATTCAATTACTTATGTCTTGTAATCGACAATATAATCTATGTCGATAATAATATTACTGTATTGTTATGTATAAGTTTCACAAACTATAATATTTTGTAGAAATATTATATATATACTCACCGAATATCTATCATAAATAATTATGATAGTTAATTATATAAGCTGCTGAAATTATATCAAGCGCTTAATATTAATATTTAATAATTATGTGTATTATCCCCAAATAATTAGTCTTAATTGTCACTAAGTTCACAATATAGTACTGAGAAAGTGTACTAAGTTATATTAGATATGTATTAATATGTTATAAAGTTTTAATAATTAATCATTATAATTTATGCCTTAATCATGAGGCATAAAGTGCATTGCCCATTTCTAGGACCACTACTGCAAATTGGTGCAAAGTCCCCAATTCCTCATTAAAACTAATAAAAATTTACTTATATTAATCTACAATATTATTAATGAAGAAATTATGACATTAATATTAATTTATAGACGGATGAAATGAATACAAACAATACCATGGGTTAACCAAGGATTACAGAACAGTAGCATCACAAGACAAAGACATTTTCACAATAAAACTGCATTAATAAATAAGGTGACTAAACCGGAAGTGAGATCTTAAAGAATGAACTGAATAGATAATTAACCTGTGTACACAAAAACTAGTGACGTATACATGGACTCATTGACGAATGTACAAAAAAAAATGAACTGAATAATAGCAAGATCAGAAAAAAAACATGATAGATTACCAACATTGTTACAGAACTAAATAAAATTTAAACTGAATACAATAAAATACAACGATTATTTCACAGAACTAGACATCTAACATATAATGTGAATTAAATGCAATCCCGAACAAAAAAGGCCCCGGAAATGTCGTCGACGCGTTCTCCGCGAAATGCAATTTAATTCACCGCCCTAAAGAACATTCAGAATGAATATCGGCAATCCTTAGAGCCATATTTATTCATTCCGAATCGCCGCTCCGACCTCCCACGAATTAGGCACAGCACAAACAATGAAAACAGATATAAAGCACATATATAACATATAGAATGGACATGCCTGCAAATGTGAACTAGACTCAGTAATGTTTCTTCTCAATGACAACAGTCACGAAATGAGACTTATCTTTTAACCCGTCGTCCGATGCGATCTTCACCAACGGACTAGACTAGTGTATAGGACTGTTTGCTCCTTGTTGGCAAATGACGTCTTTTCCATCATTTGGTCTATCGAGAAGTTGTATTCTTCAATGAAACAGTAGGTGAGCTGGCTTCGTCCTTCGATCGTTGGCTTGTACACAGAATATTGTGACGTCACTGATTTGCATAGTTACACAAGCCACGTCATGTTCGGAATCATGTGACTTGAATAGTTTCTTGTAATGATAAACAGTCTATCAATTTGTAAATAAGAAAAATTTTTTTCTTCGTTCTTATTTCGCTCCCCATCGCTGGCCAACCATTTGTGGCGGTTTTATTTCTTGTTGTGGAGGTACGCCTCTTCTTGTTGTGGCGTAAGGGCCCAACGGTTTTCTCGTTGCAAGGCTGGGTGTTATGTTATTGCGGGGAGAGTTAGTCAATCATGATCATTATAGAGCATCGCGCTGATAGATGGTTAATTTCGCAAGTGGTGGTGTAAAGCTTTGTATCCATTATACTGACGGTTGAACTTCTGATATTCAATAATGGGATAAGTCCTTTATGAGTCCACATGTATTTATTACATAGAAGATTATAGACAATATTTCAAACAATGGTTGTCATGAAGCATAAATATATAAAGTTCTGTTCCTTCCTTGAATTATGATTTATCTTCAATTCAGTCCTTGTCAAATAACAAATAGACAGAACGACATAACTGTATGCACGCGTGGCTAGTGATCCCAGCGACCGACAGTGAGATTATGCGTTCGTCAATAATTATAAATCTATCTCGACTTAGGTTTAGTCACTTACTAACCTGTAACATTCTTCTTCCAAATCCTAACATTGGACTGACCCATGTCCATCATTAATTATAATATAATCTGTGTGGCACTCCATGCCCGACACTGCATGAATACAAGGACACGTCTTATCCGTTCGACGGTCATACAAGAAAGGGGTGTGGTAACCTAGTCACGGTGCGTGACATACCAACGCACACACGTCATAATCAATCGTGTGTATCGCGTACACTAAACTAACAATTATTTACATTATATTAAACGTGGTCACCTCTTAATCTTATGCTGCTAACCTCTAGCAGACCATGCCAATAAAATACCGTAACACCTATTTAATATGATAAACAGTAGTGCTCAGTATAAAGCAAAGATCCCACCATGGGAATTAAAAAGCCAGAAACTGACTCCCACTTCTCGAAGATCATAAGCAAATCTAAAGATATAATCTCAGCAAAAAGTAAAGCACTAGAGTACATAGAACGGTATATAAATAATAGCCTAACTATATATACAGATGGGTCAAAAGATGAAGAAGGACAATTAGGAGCAGGAATAGCAATACCAAAATTAAAAATTTATAAAAGATACAAAGTAACAGGTAATACGAGTACATCCATCTTTACAGCAGAATTAGTGGCAATCCTAAAAGCTTTAGAAATAGCTGCAGAAAACCCACCAAATAAAGTAACCATTCTCACAGATTCCCTTTCATCAGTATTAGCTATCAGAAGCAGGAATGAATGTAGCAGGCCAGATATTTTAGAGGAAATACTACAGGTTAATACATACCTGCACACTATAGGATGCAGTACAACAGTAACATGGATACCATCACATGTGGGGATAGCAGGAAATGAGCTTGCAGACAAAGAAGCCAAAGGGGGTAGAACTACGCGTAGCTATAACAAAATTGAAGTAGGCTTAGGGAAGTTTGAAATTAAGAGCTTAATTGCTCAAACAATAACTAAAGAGTGAATAACAGCATGGGACCAAAGTAAAAAAGCAAGACACTCATATAAAATCCTAAAAAAACCAAGCAAAACAAGTCAAATACAAGATGAACTAAAAATTCCAATTAATAAAAAAGTGATGAGGCTCAAGCTTGGAACTTGATATTTCATGATTGAGGAACCCACATGTGAAGAGTGTCAAGAACCAAACACAATTAGACACTTTCTTGTGGACTGCAAAAAATATGACCAGCAGAGGCAAAACATTAAGACATACTGTAGTAACCACAAGGTAGAAATGAGTGTAGAAAATCTCATAGGCACAAAGACCCCTTCAGAAGTGCAAAAGTTAATAAAACACTGTATCAGAAAAACTAAAGCTAACATATAAAAAATAAATAAGGACCCGAGCCAGTAGTCCACACTGGTGAAAGACTCCCCCCAGATACATAAGGATTAAACAAATAAACCGTCCAGTGAAAATTAAAAACATATCAGTTTATAAAATATCATATTTAGGATTAAAAAACCATTTTGAACTATAACTACAAAAGGAAAAATACCTACTAGAGATAATATAGTATAAAATAAATACAAACAAAAACATATTACAATAAAGAAACACGTCCTGATATAACCAACAGCTCCATGTACATGGTAGGTGGTTGAAAGGGGCTTGCTACAAAGAAAAGTAGCAAATACATTAATAAAAAAAATAATAAAAAAAGACCTGTCAGTGACAATAGAATTGTATCCTCTGAATAGAAATTAAGCAACAAAAACTAACAAAAAAAAAAAAAAGCAGACAGTGTGGACTTCAGTCAGAATACCTGGTTGTCCACAAGGGGGGAAAAAACGAACAAAAAGGAACTTAAGCTTGACCTTTTAAACTACTCCTGCATTCACGGGAGGTCATGTTGACCACATTTCTGGACACCGTTGAAGTGTCAAGGTCTGCATTGTCCACTGGTCCCTGAGTGTGTTCGTGGGAGGTCTTTGACGCGGTTCAGGGGGAGAATCGCACAGCATAGCTTAACTTGACTTTTTGATAATGAATGATTATGATTATGAACGATCGTTGTTTTATTGTTATGTTAATGCGAGTAGACTTTTGGTAGAAGTGTGTGTCTACGAGCGTATATGACTTTTATCTGTATTTCAATTCGACCTTGTATTTTAATAATGCACATGATGTTTGTAATATTACTTTAAAAAAAGCAATTACACGCGTATATATATATATATATATATATATACTGAAGCACATTAAAAACGCACCACCTGTATAATCCAGGAACAGAGTGTGAAATGTAAATATAAGTGTTTACAAGTTTACATATTTGGAATCTTTATTCATTTTCCTATGAATCCATGCTGGTCATTAATTTGTACATTTGATTGTTATGAAATTCATTGCATTCTGTGCAGGCAAGGGAGAAAAGCAAAAATACAAAAAAATGCACGTGCGTTATCCTGATGGAGAAGCTGCAAGTCTGGATAAATTGTGAACGCAGGAGCAACCAGTGCATCCAGAACCTCATCTCGATATGTCACAGCATTAACATTTTCACGGAAGACGTGAAGAGGCAAGCGATGGTGAAAACTGAATCATCCCCAAATGTGAATACTGCCACCTCCAAATCGGTTGACACAGCAATCTGCAAAGCGCTCTCCACACCGTCGCCAAATCCGCATACGTCCATCAGCAAAGGATATGTTGAATCTGCTCTCGTCTGTGAATAGGACAGCATTCCACTGCAGTCTAGTCCATCTGACATGTTGCTCTGCCCATTGCAGTCGCTGCTGACGATGTCTGTGAGTCAAGTTTGGCCCAACATAAGGTCGTCTTGCAGTAAGGCCTGTATCTCTGAGTCGTCGTATGACTGTCATTCAAGAGACTTGCCCATGTCTACCCACTATTGCTCTTGCTGTTTGACTTGCCGGGAGAGTACGATTCCTTAGGTAACTCAGCACAATATGACGATCTTGCGCAGGGGTAGTAACTCGTGGTTGGCCACTCCGAAGTCTATCCCGGGCACTGCCAGTGGTTCCGTAACGTTCATTGAGACGTACATTAGTGCTGTGGTGGCAATTCATCCTTCTGGCAATGGCCCGCGAGCTCATTCCGGTCTCCAACATACCAATGGCTCGTTGGCGGTCGTTTTCAGATAGTCGTGGCATTTCAAGCACATGTACTGGGTGTTTTGTCTCAACGGCCTTTTTATACCGAGTATACTGCCACAACGTGTACACATTTTCAGGGTCATAGCTGTTGGGAATCGTGTTGCACGTGTAACTTTCATTGTTTTCATGTAGTCTGTACACAAACCCTTGGGTTGAATCATGCACTTTCCATTCGAGCAGCCATTCGCTCTCTACCTCTTGGCAAACACGGGGAAAATCCATTCCCACACTTTTTTTTTCCAGATTCTCGGCATCAATATATATAATAGTGGTGCGTTTTTAATGTGCTTCAGTATATATGTGTGTGTGTGTGTGTGTGTGTGTGTGTGTGTGTGGGTGTGTGTGTGGTGTGTGTGTGTGTGTGTGTGCGTGCGTGCGTGCGTGCGTGCGTGCGTGCGTGCGTGCGTGCGTGCGTGCGTGCGTGCGTGCGTGCGTGCGTGCGTGCGTGCGTGCGTGCGTGCGTGCGTGCGTGCGTGCGTGCGTGCGTGCGTGCGTGCGTGCGTGCGTGTGTGTGTGTGTGTGTGTGTGTGTGTGTGTGTGTGTGTGTGTGTGTGTGTGTGTGTGTGTACACTCGTATATATACTGTTCAAAAAAAGAAACGCATAGCTACTGAAGGCACACACATAGCCATAATTTTGACATTCAATAACTTTTTTAAATTTAATGAGTTAATTGTTCAAATTGCACACAAGAATACCTTAGGGTTCAACCAATCAATTGACAGTTGTTTTGCATCTGGGTCACGAGAGTTTTTTGGCGTACGGGCTTTCCCGTTAGTATGGTGTGTGGCCTCCTCTTGCATCGATCAGCGACTGGCATCTCCTGGGCATGGATGCGATCAGACGTTAATTGTTCAAATTGCACACAAGAATACCTTAGGGTTCAACCAATCAATTGACAGTTGTTTTGCATCTGGGTCACGAGAGTTTTTTGGCGTACGGGCTTTCCCGTTAGTATGGTGTGTGGCCTCCTCTTGCATCGATCAGCGACTGGCATCTCCTGGGCATGGATGCGATCAGACGTCTGATGTGGGCCTGTGGGATAGCTGCCCATTCTTCTTGGAGTGCCTGGAACAGATCACGACGATTGGCTGGAGCAACGTCTCGGCGACAAACACGTCTATGCAGCTCATCCCTCAGGTGCTCAATCGGACTCATGTCTGGAGACAGGGATGGCCAGGGAAGGGTGAGAATGTTGTTGGCAGTCAGGGTGGTCAGCGGTGCACAATGGGGTTTGGCGTTGTCCTGTTGAAACATAGACCTTTGGGCTGCCAAAAATGGAAGGACATGGGGTCGAAGAATTTCATTGACGTATCGTTGCGCATTCAAGCCTCCTTCAATTGCACCAATTGACTCCTTCCGTTGTAACTGATCATTCCCCACACCATTGCACCTCCACCACCGTGCGGCGGAGCTTCATCAACGCAATTTTGGGCAAAACGTTCATTTCGCCTACGGAAGACCCTACGCCGTCTATCATGACGCTGCAACAAAAAGAAAGATTCGTCACTAAACCAGACACGTCTCCATTGATTGTCAGCTGCCCAGGGACGATGCTGGTTGGCCCAAAGAAGTCGATTTTGGCGATGGCGGAGCGTAAGGACAGGTCCTCGGTGAGGTCGTTGTGCCCAAAGTCCAGCGTCATGCAGTCTATTCCGGACAGTTTGATCAGACACATGACGTCCTGCAGGCAATGACTGGGCAGTTGAGGAAGCTGTTGAAAACCTGTCTCTGAGGTGACGAAGCCGAATAAAGCGATCCTCCGCTGCTGTTGTCACTCTGGGTCGTCCACTGCGATGCCGGTCTTCAACTGAGCCAGTGGCTTGGAACCGGTGCCAAAGTCGACTGATGGTACTCTGATGCACGTTTAGATGCCTGGCAACCTGACTTTGACTTTCGCCTGCATGCAGTCGGCCAATAGCAATGTTCCTTAAATTTATCGATAGAGACGCCATAAATGTCTGCTTGAAAATGAACTGAATTTTGTGTGTGTAGCGTTATCCTTTGATAGGGTTTCAGTTGCGTAATCAGTGAATAGTGTTCATCCCAAATTTTGTTGCATTCACGTGCGCGCAACATGAGCTGTGGTCAAAAACTTACTTAGTCGTTACTCTTCTGCCGTGAGGTGTAGAGGTTTGGAAGAGAGAGCGCCAGACTATCCTATCGGCTGTCTTCCTCCTGGCCTGGTTCCATTCTAGTCCTCGGTCCTTCAAAGATTGTCTAATGTTGTCCTCCCAGCGGACTCTGCGTTGTAACGATTACAAAAACGAACGCAATTCAGGTCAACACGTGCATTTGACACTGTAAAGAACATTTGAGGCTGGTTTTTATATACCCTAGCACCAAATTTTACTTATAAACTCATAAAAACGCGCCCTCGGATAGCTATGCGTTTCTTTTTTTGAACAGTATATGTGTGTGTGTGTGTGTGTGTGCGTGCGCGCGTGATCGGTAAAAATATTTGCCACACACACAGCGTGTAGTAAGATCCCTGAAACCCCGATCAAATAGATAAAATATTATAGATTAATATAAAAATCCAAATACTATAGAGATAAAATAGGGGAGTTGTGCTCAACGTCTTCGCCATCGCCCGCAGTCACGCAGGTTTTGAGAAAACCCTAACGCAAAGTGAATGGTACCATCTCTCAATATTACAAGCTTTTTCATACTCCGTCCTTGAAATTAACTATAACAGTTTGACAGCCTAGGCGTGTTCGTTCCAAGAAAGAGTGAGAGACAAACGGAGGAGTGACGGAGGGAGAAAAATTATTAATAGAACGACATGCGACAGTGGTTCTAGGCATCACTTACTGTAACGAAAATGCGTGACTTTGCTACTAGCAGATTTGGAAAAGCGGTGCAAATCCACTACTAACCGCTTGCCCACCCCGTTCATTAGTAGCGCAGTTTGAATGTGTAAACACTTAGATAGGGAGACGTTAGTATAAACACACAGACAAGCTCGCATTTCCTGTATACAGTGGTAGTATTTTCTGATGAAATCCTAACGCGTTGCTTCATTTTGAGAAGAACGAGAGAGGGAGGGAAAACGGTGGTGGATTTAAAGAAAAGAAAAAAATACGGCTAACTTGGAAATTTGAAAATACCCACTATGTGTAGGGCTAGAGATGGCGAAAGTGAAACTTAGACGGATAGATAACGAATGGCCAAAGAAACATCGATGCAGAATAAAATAAACGAAAGGTCAGTGACAATAAAATGATAATACTTGTTCATTAGAATATCATATTCCACATTATGATATATTATCCTACCGTAGAGAGAAAAATAGATTATTTGTATAACTGTAGAGAGAAAAGGCCATAATGCAAAGTATGATAAAGAGAGAAATAAAAATATAACGACTATATGACAGACAGTCGTCTGATCAATAATTGCCTTTTCTCATTAAAAACACTTAGATAGTAACAGAAATATTGTAAAGAAAAGACAGAAAGACAGACGCATTGATGTCCTCACTCAACTTTGCCCGTAGGGGAAAAGGGGGGACGTTACATTTTTGAAAGTGTAATTTATTTTTGAAAAAAAGAGGCTAATGGGCATAACATAATTCGATTGGCTGTGGCAGAATAGACTAATAGGAGTAATAAAAACGATTTGAAACCAGCGTTAGTTGCCACTCGAAGATTTAACTTTCACAAGTAGTGTTAGCATAAGACACAAGGAATACATGACCAGTGCCTTCGCTGTTCTGCACCAGTGGCGATCTGAATGTGACCATTGATCACCGGTTAACCTACAAATTGTGTATTGTTTCATTGATGCGGGTTCCATCATGAAACAATCAGTGAGCCACATACCAAAATATACGTACTCCTGAAGCTGCAAGCTCGAGGCAAAAATTACCTGTTTGCCTTAAATCCAAAGAGTTCTGAAGCAGTGTTCAGACGTTGCAGTCGTGAAGAAAGTGGTTGTGAGAAGGACATCACAGTGTTCCAGGAAATAAAGTTAAGCCCAATTGTCCACAGGCGTGTGTTAGTTCATTTAACCATACTCTCCATCATTATTGTATCAATCAGTATTCTTGACATGATGATACAAGTCGTTCCTCAGAAGCGTGTCCCTTCATAGGAGTTATTGCTTCATCAGAACACTCCCAGTCAGAAACAATTTAGATTAATATTAACAGACACAGTTGTTGTTTTAAATTACTTTGCTGTAAATAAAGTGGCTTATATTTTGAGTTTAAATAGTCCTGTATCCCAGCAATTGAGATACAGGAAAATAAAATTGTAAAAAATATTATCATTCAAAATTTACCCAGTTACTTGTTTAATTACTTGTTCATTAAGTTATAGGTGTAGTTGTTGTCATTTTATTAACATTACATTGCATATTACCCTAGACACCTAGCCAGATAGCATCCATACACCATAACATACAATTAGGCTCAAAATATATAGCAGATTGAGGTCGTAGGGTGGTAGCAGACAGGTACCCTGAGAACAACTTCATCAACAATTAGACTCAAGGACTTGCATAGCTGACCTCACATCTGTAGATAATTAATACTTAACCTTTTAACATCTAAACCCACCACACAGCGCTGAATGTGAGGTGCTCCATCACCCAATCTTTTTTTTATCTTAAGCATACGTGTGAGAGTGTGTGTATGTTACAAGTTTTCATCCTCTTCTTTTGTCATGTCCGCAAGAGAAGGCCACTCTCCAATGTCTTGCGGGCAGTGTTAGGATGTGCAAGAACATGGACAGGAAGACTCCACAACTTCCCCACTGAAGACACGCCCACGGCGACCGTTGCCTCAATTGGCTGTGTGTGGTGTACCCGGAAACGGGGCCTCCCAGTACTGAGGCACAGTTAAGTCCCCGATGTCACTTATCGGTGCAGAGTTGAGAGAGATGGCTGAGCATCACAATCCCCCTGTGTTGCAGCATGATGAGAACCCAGCATTGCACACTGAGCTTGGGGGGATCACTTGGGCACCAGACTTAATACTGGCTCTTGACTGGATGGCCGCATGCAGGAGATTTCTACAATGGAGGGTTGGCAGGTGGTGGGTATCTGGAAGTGGCTCTGTGCAGGACGTGAGGATTCCTTGGGAGAGCCCAGAACCAGAGCACAGCATTGTGCAAGCTCTGCATAGTTGGAGAGCCCCCTGGATGACGGGGAATGCACAGTGTGCTACCCCACCTATCCCCAACTGCTAACTTAGAACCAGAAGTGGGGTCCTCTGTATGCGTGCCAGGCCAGGATAAAATGCCTGGGAAAGAGACTGGAGCTCAGAACTCCCTAACTCAAAGTTGCAGGATGGCAGAAAAGCCATGGGAAAGACAGGGCTATTTTGAAGATAACACAACCATATTTTCACCATACGAGCTCGGACGCCGCCTCGGTAAACAAGGTCCGCGCAGAGCAGTGACACCCCCAGGCTGCTTGCGAATAGTCTACTACTGGGAACATAAACAGATTAGGGATGAGCCCACTCTCCCGTTGAACAGGTGCTAAAGTCATAGATACTGGGCCAGAAGGCGCACCGGAAACCACAGTATCACGCAACTCGCTTTTTTTTTCTATGGAGAGTACACCGTCAAATAAATCTCGTACTGGTGCTCGCCCTGTGGAGCTCCACCAGGCAGGTGCAGTGCCGGGCTCTGAGCCTCGACAGAGCCCACCCTCAGCTACTGGAGGACCCTCTAGACCGTCTTGTGGAGTCAGCAGACGGCGGAGGAGAACTACTGACCAAAACAAAACAGAAAAAGAGAAACCCAGAGTGCCACTTGTCATGATGCACTGGAATGCAGAGGGAGTGAACAGCAAGCAGGCTGGATACAGCAAAAAGACAGAGCTGGAAAACATCTTGTATGAGAAGCAAGTCAGTGTTTGCTGTATCCAAGAGACTCACTTGAAAGCAGATCAAACCTTTAAAATAAGGGGATATCAATGCTTCAGATCCGACAGAAAAGATAGACGAAAAGGAGGAGTACTTACTCTTGTAAGGAATAACATTCCTGCACACGAAAGGAAAACCTTCATGGATGGAGCAGAATATCAGCTGTTGCAGATAAAGGTAGACAAGATGGAAATAGAACTCCTGAACTATTACTGTCCGAACAACAAACCCCTGAGTCTCAGCTCTATACAGGTACCAGCCACCAACTTTATAGCAGTTGGAGACTTTAATAGCCACTCCCAGAGCTGGGGCTATAACCATCTGGATCACAGAGGTGAAGAGGTTGAAACTTGGCAAGATGATCACTCCCTAATCCTAGTCAATAATGCCACAGATACTCCTACCTTCTACTCCAGAGGATGGCACACAACTTCAACACCAGATCTTGCCTTCTCCACACCAGATATAGCTGGATCTATTAGTAGAGAAGTAGGAGACCAACTAGGGGGAAGCGACCATCGCCCAATCTTTCTTACTGTCCAGAGTGCAACTCTCAGTACAGGCCCAGCCATTACAAGATGGAACTACAAAAAAGCCAACTGGGGTTTATTCAGGCATCAGGTGAACACGCTGCTGTCTACCCTCAAGGTACAGAACAGAGACATTAATGAAGTGGTAAAAGACTTCAACAGATGCATACTACAAGCTGCAAAAGAAACCATTCCCAAAGGATGCCGGCGTAACTACATACCATACTGGTCCAGCACACTCCAAGAACGTCAGGAAGCTATGGACAGGGCTAGAAAGGACGCAGAGTCTCAGCCTTCACTTGAAACTCACAACAAATGGAAAAAGGCTGTAGCAGAGTTTCAGAGAACAAAGCTAGAAGAAAAACGGAAAAGCTGGAGAACTAAAACGGCATCGCTGAACCTTGAGAAAGACGGCAGGAAACTTTGGAGATTAGTCAAGTCTCTAAATGAAGAGCGTTCCTCACCTAGGCAGACTATCACATTGGATGAAGGTGGCAAACTTTTCAGAGGAAAACAAGCTGCAGACTTGTTTGCTAGAAGATACAGTTCAGAAAGCAACTTACCCATTAACATAGATCATCAGAGAGAGATAAGAAAAGAAATACTGGCAACCATGGGACAGACAGATACTCCTGCCCCAATGAGGGAACCCATCACACTAGGAGAACTACAGAAGGCTATTTCCAAGCTTAAGTTTCAAAAGTCACCCGGCCCAGACAAAATCAGCAACGAAATGCTAGTAAATCTGAGCTCAGCAGCAAAGACAAAACTGCTTGAGATATTCAACCACAGCTGGTTGAAAGGAACGGTACCCCAAGTATGGAGAGAAGCCATCACAATACCCATACTAAAGAAAGGGAAATGTAAGACCGAGGCTGCAAGTTACCGGCCAATCAGTCTCACAAGCTGTGTTGGGAAGACTATGGAGCGAATAGTCAACCACAGATTGAAATGGTATTTAGAGTCTGAGCAGATCCTGGTGCCGGAACAAGCTGGATTTAGAGAATGCTACAGTATAGAAGACCAAGTTACTTACTTGTCTCAAGCAATAGAAGATGCCTTCCAGGAGAAGAAAAAGGTCCTAACGATCTGGGTCGACTTCAAGCAGGCCTTTGACAAGGTGTGGAAAGATGGCCTCATTGCAAAACTTAGGAGAAGTGGAATCCAAGGCAACATGATGAAATGGATCCAGTCATACTTGCATAACAGGAGAACTAGAGTCACTCTTGACGGTCTGCAGAGCAGAAAAGTGTTGCTCCATCAGGGGGTACCTCAAGGAGGAGTAATTTCCCCAACACTCTTCCTTGTTTACATCAATGACCTGGTGAAAGATCTCCCTGCAGGAGTTAAAGCTGCCTTATATGCAGATGACCTAGTACTCTGGTGCGCTGATGAAAATGTCACCACAGCAAATTATAGAATGCAGCGGGCAGCAGACATGCTAGTGTCATGGGCAGAGAAATGGCTTATCACAATAAACACAGACAAAACCTCCACAACACTGTTCTCCCTCGCCCCCAAGGACAAATCAGCTAACATACACCTAGGGACAACCGTGATCAAGGAAGAAAGCTACCCCACCTATCTTGGGGTGACATTTGACCAAAGGCTTACATGGAATAAGCATATTGAAAATGCAGAAGGAAAGGCCCGAAGACGACTAGGCATACTCAGAAAATTAGCAGGTACCAACTGGGGAGCAAATGAACGAAATCTAAAGAAGATTTATAATGGAGTAATAAGACCACACTTAGAGTTTAGCTCAGCAGCATGGTCATCAGCTGCTAACTCACATCTGCAGTCTTTGGACAAGGTGCAAAATCAAGCTCTCAGGCTCATTACAGGAGCCATGAAAACTACACCAATAACAGAGATGCAGAAGGTTGCTGGATTACAGACATTGTCCCATAGAAGAGACACAAAAACCATGATCCAGATGGAAAAGTACAACAGTATGCCAATGCACCCAATGAAGGCAAGACTAGATGATCTGGCATTGGGACGTCTAAAGCGTAGCAGCTTTGTGCATCGGGGAAAAAGACTTATAAGACAGCATCAAGAAGACCTATCCATGAAGACAACACCACTGAAGCCCACCCTATACCCTGTACCATGGGAGCAGGCCAGCAGTGCCCTCCAAATTTATACATCAGTCAGTGGTCTCACAAGTGGATGTGAGTATAATGATCTGCAAAAACGAACTGCTACATTGAGTATGATCCAAGAAAGCTATCCCGATCAATCATGGATACATGCCTATACAGATGGATCAGCAACTAATGCTGTTAGGAATGGAGGTGCCGGTATCTTTATCTCATATCCTGACAACCACTATGAGACTAGGCACATTCCCACTGGTAAATTCTGTTCCAACTATACAGCTGAGGTTCAAGCTCTAGAGCAAGCTGCAAATATGATTTATAACACCAACTCTGACTGCCACCAGGTAGTCATCCTCACAGATGCACTGTCTGTCCTGCAAGCTCTCAAGGGTGGTAAACTCCCGCATCTGAGAAATGAACTAAACAAGGTAGCTGCCAAAAAGAGAACCATACTTCAGTGGGTACCATCTCATTGTGGTGTACCCGGAAATGAAAAGGCAGATAAACTTGCAAAAAAGGGAGGAGAATGTGAACAAGAAGATAATGAAGTCACATACTTTGAGAAAAAGAGAGCTATCCAGACTATCAGAAGAGAACAGAACCAACCCAAAGACGACTATCACACTCTCGACCGGCAGGGACAGATAACTATTTTTCGACTCAGGACAGGGCATAACAAACTGAATAAACACATGCACAAGCTACGATTGTCTGCTTCACCACTGTGCACATGTGGATTAAACGAACAAACTGCTGAGCATGTTCTACAGGACTGTCCTCTGTATGACCAGTTAAGAAAGATATACTGGCCCAATGACTCAACACTAAACTCAAAGCTATATGGAGTTAAAGAGGAACTTCAAACAACAGTCGAATTCATCATGAGAACTCGTCTGACGGTGTAATCATCAAAGATGCGATCGCAAGAAGAAGAAGAAGAAGTCATGTCCGCAGAGAGAACCCTGCTTTAAATTATTAAAACTAAAATTATTATTTAAAAAACAAAGAACTCACTTTACTTGGGGTTTTTAAAAAAAAAAAATTAGATCAACGTGTCTAAGCCAGGGCAGAGATCAAACATATTTTACACAACAAAGTCAGTAGACCTCACTTTGCACCTCAAAAGGGGTAATTAAAAAAAAAAAATTTTTAGTAGATGAGAAAGGGGACATCCCTGTCTAACAGATCTTGTGTCAGCTTGAAAGCCCCAGTAAATGAATGAGTTACAACAACAAAATTAAAAAAATTTACAGCTGGGAAAAAAAAATTATATATATATATATATCACTATAAAAAAGAGTGCGCTTTAAAGTTTTCAAGAACGATGGTGTATGAATTCTTTATCCGCTCCCAATTATATTTGGTAGGAGTTTGTAACTGTCTTTTTTCGTTCTTGCGGTGATCACTTGCACAAGACAGTAAACATCATGTTGTTCGATGTGTGGTACTTGTAAGATGATGTGCTGAGTGTGGGAGCAGATGGAGGCGCGAATGTGTTTAGGCTCGTATATATGTAGACAATGCAACCCATACACTCACATGCAGTAATCAAGGCAGCTTGGACACTGCTGGCACGTTTCAAAACATTTATTGACGGAAACACACAGTAGCATCAACAGGAACAGTCAATGTAAACAAGTTCAAGTACATCATGTCAATGGAAATCGCTTGGTACATAATAGTCATTCTGGCTGGTGAACATTCATATATGTATGCATGTCAATAGTGTTATGTTCTTTTCATGTACTGTTCATAATGCCGCTTTTGGTATCTCTGACTGAACGCGTCAGATACCTTATTAACTCCGTCATACAAAAGACGAGCCCTTCACTCAAGTAATCCTATTACTAGGGCCGTCGTACACCTTGGCATAACACGCCAATCATGTCGGTACATGCCGTAGAATAGTTGCCATTACACAGACCTGACGATGACGTCAGCTGTGCATTCTTCATTAAGCAGGTTGCATGAATCATGCTTTAATGTTTGTGTAGATATACCGCCAACCTGCAGTCTCCACCATATATAACTTCATCACTGGACTTCTGATCATATAAGACAAATAGTCTTGAATAGCTACCTTGAGCGCAAATATAAGTTCTGCTTTACAGGAATCGTGAACTGTTCTCACAGCTAGGTAAGCCTTTACCAAATTCTGTCACCGAATACATAATAATGGCAAAGTCGGTGTTACCTTGAAACGAATCCTCAGAACACAATAATAACACTGTTGTCCTTCCTGACGCACAGAAAATCACTGGGAGGAAAACTGCCAACGCAGTCACTTCGAAGATTTTCCTTCCTCAGAGTACAATGGACATACATCGTCCCACAGAAGCCAGATAGTAACTCTACAAGACGGAAGTCTAATTTCGCGCTCTCCACTGCGCATCGCATATAGCCCAGAACTGTTTTACCTTTGACCCAAAAGGTCAAACACAATGAATGAACAAACAAGGGAGATAACCCCTAATCAACCTGACACAGCAAAGTCAAGACATAGTTACTAAACTTTGACCAGGGTGAAAAACCTACAACCAATAGATCGATGTTTGAAACTCCATCAAAAATGACCGCAACAGAGTTCCTCTAGGGTTTCAGTAATTATTTTGTCTTTGGTTTCTTTACTTCTTTCTCTTCCTCGATTGCTTTTTCTTACGATATCCTCGATTTAAAAAAATATATATATATAAAATGTATGTTGTATACAGCCGAAAAAGATAACAATGAGAAGGGACCAAACAGGCAGCTAGCGGTCCTTTTCAGGACTAGGAACGTGCTACCATCGAAGAAGTAAACACCCTATATACCCCAAATATAACCGTTTTGGTTGAACAGAGTATAACGGCAAAATAATAGATGGAAAAAAAAAAAAAAAAAAGGAACTGTCAGTGCTTTACGGGTATCTTCTACTGATATTACAATGGGCATTCCAGACCAAGGACTGCTTCGTAATTATATCAGCTAGTTTCTTGAATGTGCGTTCTATCCTGTGCCTCCTTCTCTTCTCACCTTTTATTAAACTGGCACCTATCTGGTTCTCATTATCAGTTCCACATTGGTGACCTTGTCATACAATTCAATCTTTCCATTCCATGGTATACCCCTGTCTATGTAAAAAAATCGCACGTTACGGAAACAACAATAAATGGAAAAACTTTGCTGCGGAACGGACATCCAGAGTCTCAGGCTTGTATGACTGACAGTGGTGAAAGCCGAAAGGAAGCCACTGGCATGAAAACGGATGCCCCGATCGCAAAACACGAAACCAGAACCAGAGTTGGGGCACTGTTTGAAGGATGGCCGCCGACCGAGCAAAGTGGAATCAATTTGTTGTTGCCTTTCAAGACGCCACCAGGCGTAATGGCCACTGACTGCTTTGACGGTCAGCGGCTAAGGATCAAAGAAGAGATTCCATGGTATAGAATAGGAAAAAGAAGATATTGAAAGCCTTTGAACAGATGGCACAGGATAGGAAGGCTTGCAATTAATTGGTTGAAGTCCTATGTTCTACAGAGAGATGACAAGGAAGAGAATACTAACAATTCAAAGAGAGAGAGGAAGGTGGTTGACGTAATAAGAAGAGATATGGTTCGCAACCAGATGATACGTCTTGGCCTCAAAACCCAACCCCTGCTGACCTGGGTACCTCCAAGATGACCCAGAATTCGCTGGCAGGACAACTTTAGACAGTCTCTGAATGACCTTTTCAACTCAAATGTGAAGCCAGTCCTATTGTATGGCTCTGAGACATGGAGACCAACAAAAACAACTACCAAAAAGCTAGACTTTCATAAATGGGTGCTTGCGTAGAATAGAGGGATTAAAATGGTATGACAAGGTTACCAACGTGGAACTGATGACAAGAACTAGACAAGTGCCAGTGGAACAAGAGATGAGAAGATGATGGAGATGGATAGGACACACACTGAGGAAACCTGTTGATAGCATTACAAGGCAGTCCTTGTTCTGGAACCCCCAGGGCAAGAGAAGCAGAGGTAGACCAAGAAGCACATGGAGAAGAGAGCTGGAAACAGAGGTAAAAATGATAAGGAGATCATGGAAAGAACTTGAGATGATGGCACATGACAGGAGGACTTGGCATGTGTTTGTTGAAGGCCTATGCTCCTTTGGGAGTGGAGGGTTATGAATGAATGAATGAATGAAAGACCTTGGACTAGATAGGGAACCAGGATAGTATGGCGGTCTCACTGGCAAACCTCTACACCCCAGGGTAGAAGAGGGACAACTAAGTAAGCAAGAAGATCAGGAAAAATGAAATGAAGTACACCTTCTCCCTTCAAATTGCCTCTTCAATTGGCAGCTGTTACGTGGTGCAATCACACGCACGTCATTTGTTTGCAATACATCTATTAAGGTGGTAAAACACAATATTCATTAATGTTATTTTTATTGTGTATTTTTCACCTTTAACTCTTAGTATACTAGCGGCCTTCTAGAGAGGCCGATGATTTATCCCCGTCAATAGCGAAAATTTATAGCTGAATGCATGTTTCAAACCACTGATCAATTTAGTTACGTGCATGATGTAGGGGTTTCATTTCTTCACATTTTGATATATAACACTTATGTTATCTTTATAAATAAATTATTTATTGCAAAATCTGTAATGGTAGTCATGAAAGGCAGCTCGTATACTAAGAGTTAATCTTAGTAATAACACTGAAAGATTAACTTCAGGTACAATTTTTATTTTTATGTTTTAAACAATGAACACAACAGAGAAGGAGAAAATAAAATCCGCAAGTGTGGGCTTCAAACAAAGTTTAATGCAAAATAATACCCAAAAAAACTGAACAATAATGACTGGAATAAAGAATTAGTTTATTAACAAGTGAAACATATAGCAAAGTTAACTCATTGATACTGCATTTATGATACAACAGACGAACTCCATAAACAAATAAATGTACACCCTCTCATACACACATGCAATATGCACAAGCACACATGAACAAACGCAGCTCATGTGTTTTGCCTGTAAGAACTTACGAACAGGAAGTAAACCTGTGTCACAGCTGCAAAATTCATGAATCAGTGACAGACTACAATTTGTACCATTAACAAAACTGGTACCGCTCCACCTATGTCCCAGTCTTGACATATGGATGCGAGTCATGGGCAATGACTACAACCCATAAAAGCCAGATCCAAACCTCAGAAATGAGATATCTGAGGAAGGTGGTTGAAGTAACAAGAAGAGACATGGTACGCAACCAGACGATACGTCAAGGCCTAAAATGCCACCCCCTACAGACCCAAGTAGAACAGTCCCAACTAAGATGGTTTGGCCATGTCTGCAGAATGGGAGAAGATCGGCTACCACGACAAGCATGGGAAACAAAGAGCCAAGGATCCAGACCCCGAGGACGACCCAGAGTCCGCTGGGAGGACAACATTAGACAATCTTTGAAGGACCGAGGACTAGAATGGAACCAGGCCAGGAGGAAGACAGCCGATAGGATAGTCTGGCGCTCTCTCTTCCAAACCTTTACACCTCACGGTAGAAGGGGAACGAATAAGTAAGTAAGTAATAACAAAACTGGTCACATGATTTACTGTCAAACACAGATATAGTCTTGATTATGTGCTCTCATAATGCCAACAAAAAACAGCAATGAAACAAAATGAGACCAAAATAATATTTAAGGTCATTTTTGGTCAGAAATAATAGCACATTTTACCAATCCAGGAAAATACCAACTGGCATGCTACCCAAAGTTTGAACCATTTGTGCTCAAAGAGTGTAAAAAAAGAAATGGCCCAATTCTAATTGTATGTGCTATTTACACTGGTTGCTTACCTTTATCCTAAAATATATATATATATATATATATATATATATATATATACGAGGGAAGGTCAAAAAGTAATGCCTCCTATTTTTTATGTATGTAAATACTGCATCGGTGAGCAATTTGTAAATTTAGCAGGATTTCTCAAACACTCTTCTGCACTGTATAGCATTACCAACCTGTTTCAGTAACAGGTGGCACCACTGTAACAGTTTAAAAATGGCTGCCAAAGATGTTCCGTTAAAACAACGTTATGTCATTGAATTCCTCAATGCTGAAGGCGAAACCCCAATTCGCATCCACGAACGTTTGAAGAATGTTTATGGAGATTCAACAGTGGATGTTAGCACTGTCCGACGTTGGGTACATCGTTGTGACGAAGCTGAAGTAGGTCAATCCTCAATGGCTGACGCAAAGCGGACTGGCCGTCCGTCTACCGCAGTGACTCCACACAACATTCATCGAGTTGATGGCATCATTCGTGGTGACCGTCGGGTAACACTGGATGAACTTTCTTCCATGTTGTCCATTAGTAAAGGCAGTGTCCAGAACATCATTAAAGACCTGGGTTATTCAAAAGTTTGTGCACGGTGGGTACCCATTAAAAGATCAAAGAACTGCACTACTGTTGCACGATAATGCCACGCCACACACCGCTAAACGCACCATTGATGCGATTGCAGAATTTGGCTGGACATTATTACCACATCCCCCTTACAGTCCCGATCTTGCACCTTCTGACTTCCATCTGTTTGGACCACTGAAAGAAGATCTTCGCGGACATCACTTTGAGGACACCGAGACCCTTAAACGCGCCATACGCCAGTGGTTTAGGAAAAAGGACACAAATTTTTACCGTGCGGGGATACACGCCCTTGTGAGAAGATGGACAAAAACTGTAACAAATAACGGAGACTACATTGAGAAATAAATTTTTGAAGTTCAGACTTGGGGCTATATTTCAATGTGAATTTTATCTGTTTTCTTGCCTATTGAATGAAATTAAAAATTACGAGGCATTACTTTTTGACCGTCCCTCGTATATATATATATATATACTGTATATATATATATATATATATATATACTGTATATATATATATATATATATATATATATATATATATATATATATATATATATATATATATATATATATACTGAAGCACATTAAAAACGCACCACCTGTATAATCCAGGAACAGAGTGTGAAATGTAAATATAAGTGTGTACAAGTTTACATATTTGGAATCTTTATTCATTTTCCTATGAATCCATGCTGGTCATTAATTTGTACATTTGATTGTTATGAAATTCATTGCATTCTGTGCAGGCAAGGGAGAAAACCAAAAAATACAAAAAAATGCACGTGCGTTATCCTGCTGGAGAAGCTGCAAGTCTGGATAAATTGTGAACGCAGGAGCAACCAGTGCATCCAGAACCTCATCTCGATATGTCACAGCATTAACATTTCCACGGAAGTCGTGAAGAGGCAAGCGCTGGTGAAAACGGAATCCTCCCCAAATGTGAATACTGCCACCTCGAAATCGGTTGACACAGCAATCTGCAAAGCGCTCTTCACACCGTCGCTAAATCCGCATACGTCCATCTGCAAAGGATATGTTGAATCTGTTCTCGTCTGTGAATAGGACAGCATTCAACTGCAGTCTAGCCCATCTGATATGTTGCTCTGCCCATTGCAGGCGCTGCTGACGATGTCTGTGAGTCAAGTTTGGCCCAACATAAGGTCGTCTTGCAGTAAGGCCTGTATCTCTGAGTCGTCGTATGACTGTCATTCGAGAGACTTGCCCATGTCTACCCACTATTGCTCTTGCTGTTTGACTTGCCGGGAGAGTCAATTCCTTAGGTGACTCAGCACAATATGACGATCTTGCGCAGGGGTAGTAACTCGTGGTTGGCCACTCCGAAGTCTATCCCGGGCACTGCCAGTGGTTCTGTAACGTTCATTGAGACGTACAATAGTGCTGTGGTGGCAATTCATCCTTCTGGCAATGGCCCGAGAGCTCATTCCGGTCTCCAACATACCAATGGCTCGTTGGCGGTCGTTTTCAGATAGTCGTGGCATTTCAAGCACATGTACTGGGTGTTTTGTCTCAACGGCTTTTTTATACCGAGTATACTGCCACAACGCGTACACATTTTCAGGGTCATAGCTGTTGAGAATCGTGTTGCACGTGTAACTTTCATCGTTTTCATGTAGTCTGTACACACACCCATGGGTTGAATCTTGCACTTTCCATTCCAGCAGCCATTCGCTCTCTACCGCATGGCAAACACGGGGAAAATCCATTCCCACACTTTTTTTTGCCAGCTTCTCGGCATCCGTATATATAATAGTGGTGCGTTTTTAATGTGCTTCAGTATATATATATATATATATATATATATATATATATATATATATATATATATATATATATATATATATATATATATATATATATATATATATATATATATATATATATATATATAAACAGACATTCTTTTTTCTCATTTAAAAGTTAAACTTTCCACTGAAACGTTCAAACAATTTAACTCTTTGACTCCATAATTATTTTACACCCGGTGCCGTAATTATTTTTAGAAGAATTCTAAACGGTGAAGTGTACTTTCTTTTAGTGTAAATTTTATGTTAATCTTTTCTGTGAGCATGTACTTATTAAATACCAAACTTGGGGAAATAGATAGAGAATTGTAATATATAATGTTTTTAGTAGTATTAACACAAGCACGTTTGGTATACTTAAAACATTTTGCATGTAAAATTGGAAAACACTAAAAAGTTAACTGTACAATACCATCTTACCAAAGACAAATTACTGTTGTAGACAATAAAACTTTCTTTTTAGTCTTCAAACATCAAGGTAATCCATTTACAAAGTAAAAAAACATTGATTATGGCCACAGTTAATACATTTAGTGTTATTCACACCAGTTTTTCATATCAGTAAGGAATCAGCAATTGGTACAGACAGATACTTTCACATACCTAGGAAGCATAGTAACACCAGACGGTGGGGCAGGCAAAGACATCAACATCAGAATGAATAAGGCAAGAACAGCCTTCTTTAGCCTAAATAACATCTGGAAGTCCTCCCAATACAGCACAAGCACAAAATTAAGATTATACCAGAGCTGCGTGCTTTCTGTGCTTCTCTATGGTGCAGAATGCTGGAGAGTCACAGAGAAGGAAATGTCAAAATTGTCCTCTTTTCACACAACATGCCTAAGAAAAATTCACCGCATTTTTTGGCCGAATACCATCACCAACCAAGATCTGCTTACTCGTAGCAAGCAAGAGGACATGCACACCATCATAGCTGGCAGATGCTGGAGCTGGGTTGGTCATGTCCTCAGAAGAGACCCCGACGCCATCACAAGAACAGCTATGCTTTGGACCCCTGAAGGAAAGCGAAAGAGAGGCCGACCAAAAACAACTTGGCGGAGGACTGTGGAGGCTGAGATGCAAAGAATGAACCAGAGTTGGGGCACTGTACGAAGGATGGCCACCGACCGTGCAAAGTGGAATCAATTTGTTGTTGCCCTACAAGACGCCACTAGGCGTGATGGCCACTGACTGCTTTGACGGTCGGTGGTTAAGGATCGAAGAAGACACCAGTTTTTAACTGTGGTCCCTTATAAGAATAAAATAAATTATGCAATATTGCATTACGTAATTTTGAAAATAAAGAAGAATAACATCATATAAAAACTTTTTACATTTGTTTAATGTTTTAATAGTATCTCTATCCTCATCTTCTACCTAGGACTAGTGATTAGATGTTACTGTAGGTCTAGTTTTGTTGCTTTTCGATTGGCCAGAATAGGACTATGCCCACTCATCAACTAAATCTAATGTGTCTATCTTTTCTGCACCGATTCCGTTACTTGAAAACAAACTGTGACTGCCAAACAATCATCGTCAATGTCAGCAATGTTTCTAAGTAGTTTGACACAATTATTTGCTTTGGAGACTTAGACAATGTAAATATAAGTTAGTTGCTTATCCTTTACAGGACGTGGCAATCAACCCCAGCTTTTATTGGCTGTTTGTGATTTTTCTAGGCAATTTTTACGTTCAGTAGTTTGCCATTGCTTTCTGAATGGTACGGCGCTTATACCATTGTTAAAAATCCACACAAAGCGATCTGCTACCAAACCGCCTGCAGCAGGTTTCGAACCTGGTATATCTGGATTATGAAACTGCGTTCAAATCCATTAGGCCACGTAAATATAAAGCGTGACATATTTCTGCAGCAATAATAATGAAAAATGCAAACACACGAATCGTCACACAAATTGTGATAACATCAAAACACTCACACTTGATGCTTAACTACACTCAAATTAGTTGTTTAAATAGTAGCGGAAGTCATTCTATGAGTTTTAAAATTTGAACTGCAGTAAAGGGACGATTTTTGTGGTTTATTCGTGATAAACTAAAAACAACGCTCTGAGCGTTATGGTGGCACGGCAGTTACAATTTTGCAACGCTCTGTGCGTTGTTCTGGAGTCAAAGAGTTAAGCTTTTTATAGCTCAACATGTACTCACATACCTAAAACATTACAGCACAGAACATAGCTCCCTAAGGAGCATATATCTTTAACACCAATTCTCAAACACTCCGGGACACAATTATATTGTATAAAACACAGTAAGAAAATATAAATTGTCTGCACAATTCACTCCTGACTATAACTGACCTCATTTTTTTTTTAATCTGACACCTCAGCACTATCACTCCAACAATTTCAGAGACATAACTACCTATTATTTGGTGAAAATAAGTCAGTACTTTCACACTGTAATCAAGAATTTTATGGAAAGCCATAAAAAAACGCACAATGAATTTCATAGGACATACTAACATCAAAGACGAATACAGTTGTGGTGCATCTTGCATGCACTGAACTTTATGTGAATTCAGCTACTTTTATAGATGGGTGTTTGCACTGAACTTTATGTGAATTCAGCTACTTTTATAGATGGGTGTTTGCAATGAACAGGAATTGAAATGATATAGTACGATGACCAATGTAGAAATGATATAGTATGATGACCAATGTAGAAATGATATAGTAAGATGACCAATGTAGAAATGATGGAAGAAACCAGACAAATGCCAGTGGAACAAGACGTGTTGGGAAACAATGCTGGCATTGAACAGGTGATGCATTGAGAAACCCAGGTGATAGAATTACTAGACAGTCCAGGTTCTGGAAGCCCTTAGGTAAGGGAAATAGAGGGAGATCTAATTACACACGGAGAAGGGAGTTTGAAACAGGGAGATCTAATTACACATGGAGAAGGGAGTTTGAAACAGGGAGATCTAATTACACATGGAGAAGGGAGTTTGAAACAGGGAGATCTAATTACACATGGAGAAGGGAGTTTGAAACAGACATATAAGGTAATATAGGAGAGAATAGGAGACAAACATGACAGAAATGAGGGAAACATGGAAAGACCTTGAGCTGATGGCACAGGACAGGAAGACGTGGCAAAAGTCTGTTGAATGTCTATGCTCCTTGGGAACTAAAGGGTGACAATGACTATGCTCTGTGTAATTTACAATTATAATTTTGATTATATACATTCTGGTACCATCAAAATGTAACCTTCGCATAAGATGCAACACCACTGTACTTGTAAAAACAAGAAACCAACAAGCGAAGAAAAGTTTTTACAAAGAAAGTACGTTTTTCAATCAGCTTTTTTTGTGGACAAGAGTAAAGTCCACTTTTCATTCTCTTTTTTTTTTGTGGACAAGAGTAAAGTCCACTTTTCATTCAGCCTTTTTTGTGGACAAGAGTAAAGTCCACTTTTCATTCTCCCTTTTTTTTGTGGACAAGAGTAAAATCCACTTTTCATTCAGCCTTTTTTGTGGACAAGAGTAAAGTCCACTTTTCATTCTCCCTTTTTTGTGGACAAGAGTAGTCCACTTTTCATTCAGCCTTTTTTGTGGACAAGAGTAAAGCCTAACACAACTGACACTGACAATTTGGCATGAGAGTCAAAAACAGAAGTTCGTGACCACCATCATTCAGAAGTTGTGAAGGGACATGATCAGCAGATGGTATGACATCCTATGATGAAAAGGATCACAACAAGGTATGTCGGGTAATGATTTAAAAAAAAAAAACATAATTAAGGGGTTCACAATTGATATGTTATTTACATTTACGTGTCGTTTCAGTAGTACGCAGTAATTTATTGGACAAAGTCTGTTATGAAACTACAGAGAGTGTGCACTTCTGTACCTGCAAGAAGGGTGGTTAACACATATCTGTACAATGCTAACAGCAGGAAAACTCCCACACACATAATCAACATTTGTTCCATGTGCTCAGATTCTTGTTCCCCGCCACTGTACAACATACAGAGGTGTTCCAAAAGTCATCACTCCTTATGAAAACACTGCAACTTGTTTGATTTAATTTTTGTGTCTTTTCCCATGCAGTTCATAAAAATTCAGCCTCAAATTTCATGCATGAAATCTAAGCCAAACTTCAATAAAATATACAGAATTCTAAAACAAGCAATGAGAATCATAATGGGGTGCATGAATAGGGATGGATTAAGCCAAGACGGACCTCTAGGCTATTTCAGTGTTTGGGCCCCCCCTTCACCTAATAGGCAACAATTTTAATATCTGTTTTCAAACCCCATGGTGATGGTCTATACTAGTCTAATTAATTGACTGGTACGTTAGTTTGTTAGCACTGCTTACCTATTTTATTAGTAATTATATTTTACTAATGTTTATTAGTATTATTTTTAAGGTATACACAATAAACACATTTTATTGAAAAATCTATGCATTTTTACATTTTTTTAAAACTTATGCATGGTCCTCTAGAGCTCCGGGCCCATAAGCTCCAGCCTATTTAGCCTAATGGATAATCCGGCCGTGGGCATGAAGTCAACACCCACTGACGAGTTGGAAAAGATTACACACCTCCAGCCAATGGAGCACAGAAGAGATAGCAAGGCTCAGCAACAAGCTGAGACATTTAGGAGCATGATAGACCACCCAATGTACAATGGTCTTTGAAGGCGAAGACTGACACGAAGCAACTTTGTAGAAACAATCAAAACAAAGATGAGACCAGACCCCCATCAATACAATATCAACAGCCAAGCCCATCTACACTGCACACAAGATACCAGTTAGGAAACAACAATGCTTCCCTGAAATGACAGAAAACATTCCAGGTATTGAAAGAAAGAACAGCCAGACTGAAACAGAAAGAAGAGTCCTAACCACAAAATACCTTGAGAAAAATTACCCAAGAAACACCGGAATCCATGAATACACAGATCAGTAACAAATGCAACATAAGATGGAGGTGTCTTTCTGAACTTAAGCAATGGCAAACAAAAAGGCTGTCAGTCGCAACAGGAAAATTCTCAAGTAACTTCAGAGCATTCCTCTTCTCTGATCCTTGGCAGCAGACTATCAAAGCAGTCAGTGGCCATCACGCCTAGTGGCGTCTTGTAGGACAGCAACAAATTGCTTCCACTTTGTTCGGTCGGCGGCCATCCTTCGTACAGTGCCCCAACTCTGGTTCATTCTTTGCATCTCAGCCTCCACAGTTCACCGCCAAGTTGTTTTTGGTCGGCCTCTCTTTCGCTTTCCTTCGGGGGTCCATAGCATAGCTGTTCTTGTAATGGCATCAGGGTCTCTTCTGAGGATATGGCCAACCCAACTCCAGCGTCTGCCAGCTGTGATGGTGTGCATGTCCTCCTGGTTACTCCGAATAAGTAAATCTTGGTTGGTGATGGTATTCGGCCAAAACATTCTGTGAATTTTCCTTAGGCACACTGTGTGGAAAGAGGACAATTTCGACATTTCCTTCTCTGTTACTCTCCAGCATTCTGCACCATAAAGAAGCACAGAAAGTACACAGCTCTCATATAATCTTAATTTGGTGTTTGTGCTGTACTGGGAAGACTTCCAAATGTTGTTGAGACTAGCAAAGGCTGTTCTCACTTTATTCATTCTGTTGTTGATGTCCTTGCTTGTTCCACCATCTGGTGTTACTATGCATCCTAAGTATGTAAATGAGCCTGCCTGGTTCCTTATTGTCATTGCCTTAGGATTGCCCACATTGAGTGTCATGACTTCTGTCTTCTTCAGATTGATGTTCAGACCCACCTGCTGGCTATACTTATTCAGTCTATCGTTTTTTTCTTGGATATGTTGATGTGCATGTGTGAGTAGTGCAATGTCACCTGCATATTCCAGGTCTTCCAGTGTAGAAAATGTTGTCCATCTAATTCCTCTTGGACTGACCTCTGTTGTCTGGAGCATCACCCAGTCTATGACTATCAAAAATAAAGTTGTTGATAAGGGGCATCCCTGTCATACTCCTGTCTTCACCTCGAAAGTTAGGTTGCTCAACCCAACACTGCATGTAAAGATATGAATTCCATAAGCCCTCAGCATTTTCCATAGGCTATCCCTGTGTATTCTGTCAAAAGCCTTTTCAAAATCAACAAAGTTAATGTATAGCTGTCTCTGCCATTCTGAGCACTGCTCTATAATGTTCCTGAGGGTGAATATATGATCTGCACATCTTCTGTTCTTTCTGAATCCCACTTGTTCTTTCCTCTGTTTATGGTCAACTACTTTTGAAATTCTCTGGATAATTATCCTGCCTAGTATTTTACTGGGAACTGAGAGGAGAGTAATTCCTCTCCAGTTGTTGCAGTCTTGGGCAATTTGACAATTATTCCTTTCCTCCACTCTGTTGGTGTTGTCTCTGTTTTCCAGACTTGTGCAAATAGTGGTTCTAATAGTTCAGCTGCTAGTTCAGGGTCTGCCTTGAATAACTCAGCATTTAAATTGTCGTGGCCATGTGCATTTCCATTCTTTAACCCTTTCATAGCTGCGATGATTTCTTCTCTTCGTGGAATGTCTGTATTTACGTCTAGGTCACATTCAGCCTCAGAAACATTCAGCTGCGTCTCTGGTGGTTCCTTATTCAGTGTTTATCTGAAGTGCTCTGCCCATCTTGTTTCCTGCCCCTGTGCTGTGTTGATGAGCTTTCCTTACTTGTTTCTTACTAACGTTATATTGTTTGCACCTCGTTTTCCGCTGATAGTTTTAGTTATTTTATAAACTGTGCTTTGTTCATTTCTCAGTGCTGCCTCCTCTGCCTGCCTTGCAAGGTCATCCAGAAATTTCCTTTTGTTGGCATGGGTTTGACATTTTACTTCTTTGTCCAGCTGACTGTACTGTTCGCTATATATTTCCTTTAACCTGGAAGACCTTGCTTCTGTTTTCTTTCTTTTCATTTCTTTTCTCATCACTATGGTGTTTAATGTTTCTGGTGTTATCCAATCCTGTCTCTTTCTTTCTTGGAATCCCAAGCATGATTTGCTGCTTTCCTTGAATATTGTTGAAATGATGTTGAATCTCTGGTCAACATCAGTTGCTGTACATTCCTGGCTTTTGGCAATTTGATATCATATGTTTACATCAACCATAAAAGCTTTTCTGGCGAGGGACTCCTTGAGTTTCATGATGTTATATCTTTTCTGTTTGATTGTAATTGGTCCAGCAGCTCTGAATTTCACCTTCAGTCTTGCTACTACAAGGTGATGATCACTTCCCACATCTGCACCTCTTCTTACTTTCACGTCTTGTAATGCATGCCTCCATCCACCATTGATCATAATGTGGTCTATCTGGTTTTTGTCCCGTCTGTTTGGTGATTCCCACGTTAACTTGTGCACTTCTTTGTGTGGAAAAAGTATTCCTCCAATGACCAGGTTGTTAATGCTGCAGAAGCTTATCAGTTTGTCCCCATTCTCGTTTACTGTTCCACTGCCGCATTTCCCCATTACTCTTTCATTATACGTATTGTGTGTACCAACTTTAGCATTGAGGTCTCTCATTACTATAATAAGATCGTACCTAGGTGCAGTTTCGATTTCCTTTTGTAGCTGTTGATATAAGTTGTCCTTGACCTCTTCATCACTGTCATTTGTTGGTGCACTGCTTTGTATTATTGTGGTGTTGGTGAATCTCTCTCTCAGTCTTGTTCTTATCAGTCTGTTGTTGATGGGTTTCCATTTTGGTAATGACCTTTCTATTCCTTTCTTCAGGATAATGGCTATGCCTTCATTGTGCTGACCATCCTCTCTACCAGGGTAAAGTACTGTTTCTCCTGTAGCTGTTTTTATTCTCCCTGTCCAGGTCCATCTGCTCTCACTTATTCCCAGGAAATGTAATCAGTAGTTCCTCATCTCTGCTGTGATCTGCCTCAGCTTTCCTGCCTCATTCATGGCTCTGATGTTTCAGAATCCAATTCTAGTTTTGTGTTTTGCGGTCGGGGCATCCGTTTTCATGCCAATAGCTTCCTTTCAGCTTTCACCACTGACAGTCATACGAGCCCGAGACTCTGGATGTCCGTCCCGCATCAAAGTTTTTCCATTTGTTGCTGTTTCCGTAACTGTTCAGATTTTTTTTACATAGGCAGGGGTGTTGGCCTTGCGTTAAAACCCCCAACCTGGAGGACCAGGGTACCAGCTTTTGTCTGACCCCTACCCGCACAGACCTGTCCAGCTTGGTTGAACCTACCAGGAGTAAAACTCAGAGCATACATCTTAAAAAATGCAGCAGAAGTTCTAAAGCAAGAAGAAAGCTCAGAGACAAGTAGCTCTCTTCACAGATGCGCTGTCAGTAACTGCAATGATGAAGAGTCCGAATAATATGCCAACCTGGATGACCTAAGAGTGATACTCCTACAAACTATGTCAGCAATTGAAAAAAAGAGTTGTGATACAGTAGATCCCATCTCATTGCAACATCCCCGGAAACGAAGAGGCTGACAGGCCGACAAAGGAAGGTGGAAAGCTAACTCAACTTGACACAAGCACAACTTATGAAGAGGCAAAGCGTTTTATCAAGAGCAGATACAGGAGCACGTGGGAAGCAGAGCATCCAGGCCATAAAAAACATGATGCATATTACCAGCTCAGAAGAAGGGAACAAGTGGTAATCTTCAGACTCTGCACAGGCGACAACAGATTGAGATATCCTCTATTCAACAAGCTAAAGACAGGAACTACTGATGACGGTAACTGTGGCACCAACAAAACGACTGCTGAACATCTGCTTCAAAGGGGCCCAACATATGATGAACAAAGAAAGCAAATATGGCCATCACCAGTACCATTCCTAGAAAAACTCTATGGGGATACCAACAACTTCAAGCTGACCACTGCTTTCTTTGAACATATTCAAGCTGACGTCTGAAAGTAAACGAAAAAGAAGTTCTTGAAATAATTTTTTGGTCCAAATTAAAGTCTATATTACCTTTTTAATTCATTATTATAAGCAAAACAAATGAGGTGACAACTTTTGGAACACCCTGTACAACCAGTAATGTACTCTTAAAATGACTACTTACAATCCTACTTTTAGCAAGTGAACAGTAACCTTTCGCTCATCCTGTACAAACCCAGATGGAAAATGCCCGGCCCACAGGACAACTAAGAATATGAATGAGAAAGTTGCCCCACAGGACAACCAAGAAGATGAATGAGAAAGTTGCCCCACAGGACAACCAAGAAGATGCATGAGAAAGTTGCCCCACAGGACAACCAAGAAGATGAATGAGAAAGTTGCCCCACAGGACAACCAAGAAGATGAATGAGAAAGTTGCCCCACAGGACAACCAAGAAGATGAATGAGAAAGTTGCCCCACAGGGCAACCAAGAAGATGAATGAGAAAGTTGCCCCACAGGACAACCAAGAAGATGAATGAGAAAGTTGCCCCACAGGACAACCAAGAAGATGAATGAGAAATTTTAATCTTTGTACAGGTCTATATCCTTTTATTGCAACATCTGAAAACTGAAATATTCTGAAAATTGAAAGTCTTTGAGCGACTTTTCTATCAATATCTGGCCGAATTCCGACTAGTTTGGGCGACTTGCGGTTATTTCTAGAACACATTTTGGCCGACTTGGGCTATTTTGGGCTACCTTTCACATGTGATTTGAGCCACATCTGAAAACCAAACAATCCAGTTTCCGAAACAAAACTGGACCAGAGGATTCAAATTAAAGGATACAAAACTGTACATGATCTGAGATAAGAGACCTAGCATAAGATTATTAAAAACAGAGACATAAAAAAAAAAAATGACTGCTTGCTATTTGGGAATTGAGTGGCATGCAACACACAAGAGGAGGAGATAGAGAAAGGGGAACAAGTAAAATGTAAAAATGAGGATGAAGATGAAGATGAGAGAAAGATGAAGGATGTGGGAAAAAAAGGCAGACAGTGCAAGTATGAAGAGAAGTGAAGAAGGTGGAAAATTATTTAAAATAACTTTATGGAAATAAACAGGATTATCACCTTCATAAAAGAATTGAAAAAAATACATAAATAGTCATGTGACTTTCCTACTACATATTCTTTGTTTGCCCATATAGTTCTTGGGGGCGTCTCTGAAGAGACACAGAAAGAAAGAGACTACTGTACCCTCAGGCGTGTCATACAAGGTGACTGATATGAGGTCATGCAGGGGGATGGACACCTCATCATGTAAATAAATTACCACAAAAACTCCTCTGCAACAGCTTGTGACTGCTCCGCAAGCAGCACAAATAAAAATTACGAAGATTCTTCTATCAACAGTTCAGCCAAGAAATTACTCCGGCAGATCATGACAGGAGTGCAACATCTCTCGCACCAGAACAAGCTTCACCTCCCTAATCCAGACTCAGCATCACACTAGAACAAGCTACACTCCTGAATCTAGACTCTTGATGCTAGTTGTGGCTGATGACTCCCTGTTTAAAGCTGTATATATCCACCTCCTCTCTATGGCTGCTCCAACACCAACAATCTCTTGCTGAAACAAGGAAGGTATCTTCTCCAGCAGGTCCTCCACCTCTCTGACTCTCACTGTCAGTATCTGGCGAAGGTATGACCACAAGTAGTCGACTGTTGCTCCGTGGGGATGGACATGGAGAAAGCAGCAAATCAGCCCTACACAAAAAAAAAAATAGGAAAAAAGTGAATGAAAATGGTGCATGTGTGTAGTTGCTAGGCGTCTCTGAGGCGACAAAGGAAAAACTAGAACTATTATTCCTCCATGCATCTTGTAAGAGGCAACTAATATGACGTATGCATGGGGCTGGCTATCTCATCACGTGGAACAAACTGCTTCAGAAATCACTACTGCAGAAGAACAAATACTTTGCTGCAGGATTCCTCCTAGATGACCAGTTGCAGCAGTGGATCCGTGCTCCATAAGGAGCAAGAAAGGAAAAGACTAAGAGGAAGAAATCAAATAGTCATTCCAAATATATGATGGAACAGTCATCTATCCAATCCTCCAGTCACTGACAGAGTGCATTTGCACTTGTGCTTTCATCTTTCAGCCAAATTAACTATCCATGAAAGTGAGTGAATGATCTCGTCAGCTGCCATCTTTGCAAAGGTCAGCTGCAATAAATCTCTAATGTCTTCTACCTCTAATCTTAAGGGTATCCACGGCAGTGAAAATCGAGTTTCAACAACAAAATATCGATTTTTTACTTTTGAGCTTATTTTATTAAATAATCATCAAGGAACCAATTGAGCAAGGTTTTATGACATAAAACATGCATTTGATATGTCAAAAAGCATATTTTCTGCACTCCCCACAAGCTATGGTTTGCAAATTTGTGCCGAAAATGCAAGATTTGCCTCCCAATAATACTTTAGTTACTCTGAATCGAGGAAGTTGAGGGGAACTGCGGTAAGACGTGAAGTACAATGCATGGGTTTGAAGAAAAAAAAAATCGAAAAAAGGTGATTCATCTTACGAGGACAAAAGACAAAGAAAGTAGTCTACGTTACGGCCACAAGGCCTTCGTCAGGAAAAGAAAGAAAGTGAAGGCTAGATAGGAGACATAAGAACTTAAACAAATATAAAATTAAAACCTAGGTACTTCCCTGAAGGCGAAGCATGGCTGAAAAGGAAGTGACTTCTGCCCCCGGATGTATACAATACATACTAAGAAACTAAAATGAACAAAATGCTACCCAAACGTAATAAAAGTGGGGACTGGAAATAGAAGAGGACAGAATAAGTAGGAGATAAATGAATTAAAAAAAAATGTGTCTTGATTTTTGATTTCATATTCATTTATCTCCTACTTATTCTGTCCTCTTCTATTTCCAGTCCCCACTTTTATTACGTTTGGGTAGCATTTTGTTCAGTTTCGTTTTTTAGTTTTTAGTTTCTTAGTATGTATTGTGTACATCCGGGGGCAGAAGTCACTTCCTTTTCAGCCAAGTTTCGCCTTCAGGGAAGTACCTAGGTTTTAATTTTATATTTCTTTAAGTTCTTATGTCTCCTATCTAGCCTTCACTTTCTTTCTTTTCCTGACGAAGGCCTTGTGGCCGTAACGTAGACTACTTTCTTTGTCTTTTGTCCTCGTAAGACGAATCACCTTTTTTCGATTTTTTTTTTTTTTTCAAACCCATCCTTAGTTACTCTGTCAGCATCGTCGAGTATGTGGTATCGGTGAAAAGGGAACGTCTTTATCTCCCCAATTATAGCAAATTCAAAACCTTTCTTTCTCATAGCTCTGTGTGATTTGGCAATAAAAATCCACCTTATTTTACGCTAACTTCCTTATAAGGAGTGGTCATGCAGTGACCTCATTCTCTCATTCATGATCCATTCACGTTTATCTTTTTCATTTGTCATAACAATGCGCTGATTGGCCAGCGCTATTCCGGGAGATAACAACCACAATTTCAGCCATAAAAAAAATAAGTCTTTGTTCAGTGCAACGTGATGTTTTTCATTGACAGTTCTCTCTTGATTACAGTCTAAATCTCACCAAATTGTGTTCTATTACTTCAAAATGGGAAGAAAAGGTATGAAAGCAAGGCTAGAACAACTTGCTGCTGCTAGAACACGTTGGCAGTGTGTAATTTCCAGCAATGATGCGACCGAATCAACGGTGAATGATAACCGAACTGATGTAAGCTCATCATCAACGAATTTCTGCATACCAGTATCTGATAGGCCTACAGGTCTAGCCACTGACCCAGTAGTGCCTTTTATCCCTGGCCCAAGTCGATCTCATTTAAAAATGAACTTGAGCGGAGTGGGCATACCTTGAACAAAGGATTGTAGCCAGGCTGTCCTTTGGGAACTGTATGACTGCTGTCGTTTAAATGCAGGTACTGGTTAAATTTCTTGAACCTGTTTTTGGCCATTAAATCAGCAACACTGGAACTCTCAATCTTGGATCAAGGGACCAATACAAATCAATTACAGGCAGGATATGCACTCCAAACATGAAATTTATGTAGAATTTTTTTTGCTTCATCAATACGAACAGGACGCCACTATGAATCCCTTGTCCCTTTCTTTGCTTGACACTGATCAGCATAGAGGTTTGTCTGATCAGCAACACGCTGATAAAATTCCTCAGGAATAAATAATGAGAAGAAATCATAAGTTACTGCATCTTCAGACAGATTATGTCTAGGTCCTTGGAGATCATCGAACTGGAATAATTCCACAGGAGTAAAAGTGTCTGTCCATCCAATGTCTTCAACAGTTACAGTTTCTGCATCAATTTCTTCACTTTCGCTATCGTCGATTACCAGTTCATTGTCCACATCGATGTCAGATTCATTTCATTATCAGAGTTATCAGAAACTGCCAACCTATTCCCTCTGAGCTCACTCAACATACCTTTGATCATTTGAAATGCCATTTTATGAAGTATAATTTCAAAAAATCACAAAAATCAACAACCAAATATAAAAACGTGCGCCTGATATCAAAACAAACTTCGAAATGGCCTCTCTTCACTGGAAACATGCAAAATCTTATATACGCGAGACTTCCGTTGTCGCTTAGCAATGAAAAAAGCAACCTGTTGCCGGGCGCTTTTAGGCGAATCGGCCGGTACGATAAAACATAAAATAAGCTTGAAAAAACTTTTTAATTGTCAGTCACTACATGTGTGTGCAATTTGATAAACTTTGGACAACAGGAAACATATGATATAGTCTCTGTTTTTTTTTTTTTTTTTCTAACCAGCGGCACTTGAGCTTTCCAGCTCTTTTGGCCCAATGACATGTCATTGCGAGGCTGGGGGGGTCAGTGGACTTTCCTTCCAAACCGGTCAGGAGCTTCGCTCCTTCCCATCCACACAGGATTTATGTGCAGGAGCCGTTCAGGTTATTCAGTCAAATTTCCGGTCGTAAACATTCCTTCAAACCAGGGCCCGGATTAAGCTAGTGCAGGGCCTGTAGCATATGTTAAGAATGGGGCCCTATATTTAAAAAAGCAATAAAACAACACAAATATATTTGAACACATACATTTTTAATTTGCATAGTAATTATCAAAAGTAACAACACAGTCAACATTATTGTTTAAATATTAATGTTTCTACATTTAGCATGAGCAAATTTGTTGATGATATAGGATGTATCAATTTCACACAGAAGTTTATGTTCAATGCTCATTAGTGTGAGATTGTTCAATCTCTTTTGACCCATGGTGCTCCTTAGTTCATTTTTAATAAGTTTCAGTTTTGAAAATGATCGTTCTCCACTGCAGTTGGTTACCATTTAGAGATGGCTACTGTGTGTATGTGTTGAACAATGCTTCGAAACAGCATCGAGTCCGACAGATTCGACACACAGCCTGCTTGTTATTTCGACACAGTTTCAGTTCCTGTCTGCCTCGCTGTTTTGCAGAGACACACTGTCTCACCTTCCGTGGGCCTTTGTAAAATTTGAATCAACCGTTCAGAACATTAGTATGGAATATCAAACATGTCATATTTTTCAGGGATGTGTTATGATGACTTGATTTTACAAGTGATATTATTTTTGCTGAGAAGTAATAGACACTGGAAATTGTGTCAGTGCTGCAGTTGTCAATGTTTTAGGCACTATGTTAAAGTTGAAAGTGTCCGTGTGTTCGTATAAATGTAATGGACACTTTATTAGCTCTGCTGATATCTGTGAACTCGGTGTGGATTTGAATCATTGTCTACCAAAACTAGCTTACTCTAGTTTGATATCATGTGTTATTATTACTGTTATTATTATTGTTGTTTTTTATTATTTTCACATATACTGCAGCTATCATCATATCTCCGTTTTATTTCATCATAATGAAGACTTGTGTAAAAATATTGAATTGTGGTCACACGAAATGCCATAGATTTTCACACACGACAGTAACGCGCAAGTAAAAACAGTTCATCTATAGTAATGTATACTGTCTATTAGAGACTTCTTTCTCCCCGATACAGGCAATAGTGCCGTTGTGTCAACACACTGTTTTGACACAGTTTAAATCACTGAGCCGACTGTCTCGAAACAGCGGAGTGTGTCGATTTGCCCACCTCTATTACCATTAGTGACAAATAGATGCGCAAGGCGATTTCTACATTTGGAAAACAAGACTCCAAAGAATTGTCAATTATCAAACGGTAAAACTGTATCTCTACAAGGTCTAGAGTAGTGCCAATATGAGAAGCAAGATCAGTTTTCAACAGTTCTGTAAACTGCACAAGTTCTTCACAAAGACTTTCTTCTAGATCTTCCGGATATGATTTAATAAGATTCGATGATCTCGTTACCACCTCTTCGGGTGTAAACGACTGTAACTGACGAAGGAATCCAAATACATCATTCAACTTTTGATAAGCTTTCTTGCGTTTTGACAAGGCAGAGAGCAAGCTATCAATAAGGACAAGAAATGTTCGGCTTTTAAACTACTGAGAAGGCGTTTGAGATTCAACAAGTGGATCAAGTGTGCTGGAACCACTGAAATCATCATACTCTTGATTTCGTTAGTGTTTTCTTCGAGTTTGTTCTTGATAATGTTCACACTCAGTCAGATCCTTGGCCTTTTGCTCTATGTCTGCAAAAGTAGACCGCATAGCTTGAATATACCCCCGCAGGGATTAATAGAGTGCACAAGCTGTATTCAAATCTTGGTCAGAAGATTGCAAAGAAGCACGGGCCATTTGAAAACGAAGTAATACTTGATCCCACAGTATGATCATTATTCCTGTTTCTAACTTCATCATGGTTGAAAGTAGACCACGAGCCTGTTGACGACACTCTGCCTTCTGATCATTGTTATCTGAAATATCATCCAAGACTTGTTTTATTGCAGAAAAGCTGTGTAAAAGTGCTTTTGTTGCATCTGCCCGAGCGGACCACCTGGTATCTGACAGTCTTTTCACAAAGGGCAAATGGGACTTATTATGAGTACCGCCAGCACATAATGCAGAAGAAAGGAGACCCCACCGGTAGGTAGAAGCAGAAAAGAAGGTGTACATGCTTTCAACAAATCCAAAGAAAATGACTGCTTCTTGACAACCTTCAACAGCACATTTTCCAACAAAATTTAGTGAATGTGCAAAACACGGAATGTAATGCGCAAACTTATTCATCTCTTTAATTCGTGCTTGTAATCCTATAAACTTGCCACTCATGTTGCAGGCGTTGTCATAACTTTGACCACGGCAATCTTTAATATCAATGTTATTTGCCTTTAAAAAATTAAGTAGACTTTTAGTAAGCTGTTCGGCACTATGACCTTCCATATCCAAAAATGTCACAAATCTTTCAACTGGTCCAGATGGCAAAACATAGCGCAGAGTCAAAGTCAGCTGGTCCATATTAGATATATCTGGAGTAGAATCCAATGAAACGGAATAATACTTGTATTTCTTCACTTCACAGAGAATGTGATCCAGTATGCTGGATCCAATCAGATTGATGAATTCCTCACACGTTGTTTTAGATAGATATGATGTATGTCCAAATCCTTTGTTTGCATGAGTACTTATATGCTCTGCCAGAAAAGGGTCAAACTTGGCCAGTGTTGCACACATATTAGTCTGTGACGCACAGATTTCTGTTGGTAGGCATACAAATGTAAAGTAATAACTATTTGTCTGATGAAAAGTATTTATTTGAGAATCAATGATTCTTAGAGTAAGGGGCCAGAATCCTGATCGGTCGATGTTAGATTCGATTACATTGGTTATCTTTTCTTGTGTCACAATCTGGCGTATGAATACTGGTTTTATGTCATTTTTGCGTCGGGTATGGCCAGAAACAGATTGGTCTTGCTTAAAATGTTTATGACCTGAATTTATATGTATTCCTTGACTAGTTAAGGTGATTCGGTCTTATATCTTTGTATCTTTGTATTTCTATGTCGGTCTATTTTGTGAGCTGAACTCTGGGGTGGAAGGCATTTCTGTGCATGCGTCGGTTTTGGTATGTCGACAAGGAAGGTGTCATGTCGTCGCTGCTATGGGCCGTCCGATTAGAAAGTTGGAACAGTGGTCTCTGTGGATTTATCCTAGGAAGGAGATTGTTTCTCTGAATGACTATTATGTCAGTGGTTTTCCCAGTGTTCATTCGTTACGCCAAGTGCTGGCGTGTGATATGTGCTAGTGTATTTTTCGATGACTAAGGTAACGAAGACATTTTTATGAACTCTTTCTATGCCTAGGTGGGCATATGATTTGTTGACTATATATAAGACGGCATGTTACCTAGCAGCACAAAAGCTTGATATATGCAGCAGTATTGATTACCGGACATGCAGAGCCCAATATGCACATTTGTATAGGACCAGATTTAATTCTTCATCCTGGGTGAGCGACGCTCACGGAGGAGAGCCATTTTGGATTCCCGCCATTGTAGGACCATTGTCGGGAGAACAGAAAAGATCTTACTATCTGATGATGGTACAGGGAGCTAGATAATATAAAACCCATTACTGTGGTTTAACATTGTTGCTGTAAACATTGAATGAACTTTCGGCTTGAGAAACTTAGCCAAGAGAAGGTTCTAACAGCAAACCATTATTGTTGATATTTATGTATCCACCTTAACTGACGCGATTAGTCAGTTGGAGTATGAGACGATAGACAACCAGGATATTGAGTGTTTGCCTTCTATCGTTCCTTTATATTGATGCCACATAACTGCACATCTGATATTGTCACCCATTTTTCGAATATACGATGATTTTTGCCAACCTGTTCAAATGACTGTAATCGTGATGTCGAAGTGTACGTCCAGTATTAAATGTATGAAACGTCAGCAGTAGTCTGCCCTTTATTGACTTCAAGCTATGATTGAGTGAGTGACTTGTCAACTTAGCAGAACTATACACCCATTCACGTTATTTACATCTACACTCTCACTCTGTGTCAACACGGTCCCTTGTCAGCGTTCCAACACTTGACGAACAAGGTGACCTACATACTTAACACTGTGTCGGGACGAGTTGACCATTCATAATCTTATGAAAGCAGTATCATCAATCTGTATTAACATTACATCCCAAAGAAACGTGCTTTATCAGCCAGTAATTCTAACAACCCTAAGTAATTCCCGTTATAAGGGGACCCAACAATTTCATCACTGCCACGAAATGAAAGGCCTCGTTCTGCTAAAAACTTTACAACTTCAATTATTCGCTCTAGAAGTTTGTGCCAATACTTTTCTTGAATGTCCATTTGTTTCACAAGTTGGGAATTGACACGTTCACCTTTGTTTTTACGCATCAACAGTGAAATTAAAGCTTGTCTATGTGAGGAGCTTTCTTCATGTCGATGCTATAGACTGCTTGCATTTTTCCAGTCATTAAACCCTTCCACAGTAAACTTTGAACATTCTGAACTCATAAGCTTGCATGGGAAACAGAATAGGCGCCCTTTACTTTCTGAATAGCATAACCATTTTCTTGCATGTTGCTTGTTTGTAAGTTTATGAATATGTGTAAAATAAGACTTTTGACAGTATCGAGTTTTCTTTTCAGTGTCATACAATCACACGGATGAGGAGAAGGCACTATCAACATGTTGACATTTTTCACTTCCCTTGGATATCCAATATTCACGCTCACAGTCATCTATATTGTTCGGCCAGTCACCAATATCATTAGAGTACTTCTTCGTTTCACTTATTCTTTCACATTCAGACTCAGTGTATACTGGGTTTTGCTGTATGTTTTCTGCTGCACAGCCTGCACTAGTACTAGTTGTTCCTGTACTTCCAGCTTCAGCGGTTAGAGTACCACCACCATGAACATCAAAATATTCTGTCAGCTTACGTGTTTTTTATATCACAAGTTGATCTCTTCTTTCTTTTTTCTTCCTTCGCTTTACGTTTTTCACTTCCAGAAGCATAATTACGTCCAATATCTCTGTGTCTACTGCTAATTTTTTGAGTTTTCTAACCTTACAAATCAAGAAATGTTAATCAAGATCGAAAGAGAGTGCGAGAACGCCATATACCTCAATTAAAACAGGAAGTTTCCGTTTCCTAAATTCTAGTTTTTATTGTTAATGCAAATTCATTTCACAAAGAACGAAACAAAATTAGAGGGGCATTTGCCTAGAGCCAAAAAGTGGCTTCCGTCCAAACGTGACCAAATTTTCAACGCCACTTAAATGGCTTCCGTCCGCAAACAGTTAAGATAAAAATAATGAAGAGTCAAAGTCACCCTCTTATGCTCTTTCTCTCACAATTTCGTGACACCAAATGAAAAGGCACTAAAGATGGCATGAATCAAAAGATCATTGGTTTAACGCTCGTATTAGAAGATGATCAACAAATTATGTACATATTTATTGGCGCGGGGCCCCTAAAAGCGCGGGGCCCGTAGCATATGCTACTTTTGCTACTACGTTAATCCGGCTCTGCTTCAAACGCTGACGCCCGGGTTTGAACCATGAAAACCTGGTTGCCAATACAACGTCATAGCCATTACACCAGCGCGGCTCCCGATATGGTCTCTTAAAAAGTTGTTTAAAAATCCAATATGGCGGATGTTTGTTTTTTGGTTACCTTGGTAACCACATTTTTTTTTAACAAAATAAACTTAGAATTTGGTTCGTGGACATACACTGTGCCCTTTGAGTATATAAAAAGTTTGAAAATGTTATTAGAACAAAGGTTAGTTTTCACTGTAGTGCATGGCCTTAATGGTACACTCTGACAGCCTCCTTCCTGTCCATTTCTTGATGTCATCTTCCGACTGTCTTCCTCTCGCACATTTACCTTCAAATCTTCCATAATGGTTTTCAGCAAGGTGTTATGTCCTTTTACATGATCAAAAATGAACCACATGATCTGTGAATTCCTGAACCGATACTCACTCACAACAAACATATGGGTGGTGTGGATTTAGCTGACCAGTACAGATCATACTACCCTGTTGGATGCAAGTCCAGGAAATGGTGGCGGTATGGCCTATGGTTCCTTTTCCAAATTGCAACGGTCAATGCCTTCGTTGTGATGAAGCAGACGAAGAAAGCTGGTGGCACCAAGCAGAGACGTAATGATCCAAGCGCTAATCATCTCCAGTTTAGGCTTGATGTTCTTGATGGACTTTTGGATAAATTTACAAAACGCAACAGGGTTCCTGATGTTGTTTCTGTTGCGGCCCAATCAAAACCAACATCAAACAAACATGAACTTATCAGACTCTTGGGCAGAAAAAAATGTGTCCAGCGCAGTAGAAATTTTAAAAAAACTGACACTGGTAGAGCTCCAGAGACAGTTTTTGGATGTAAATTTTGTTCTGTGCATTTATGTAAATGTGTCTGTTATGCACAATTTCATGAAACCCTGTAAATAATGTATACTTACCTTTTGTCGTTCATGACTACGTAAAAAAAATTTATGTAAAGTTTTTTTTTTACATTTGAAGTTTTTTTTAATTGCAAAAAATATAATAATGTGACACTTAAATATTTTTTCTTTTCTTTCTTTGATCCTTAGCCGCCGACCGTCAAAGCAGTCAGTGGCCATCACGCCTAGTGGCGTCTTGTAGGGCAACAACAAATTGATTCCACTTTGCTCGGTCGGCGGCCATCCTTCGTACAGTGCCCCAACTCTGGTTCATTCTTTGCATCTCAGCCTCCACAGTCCTCCTCCAGGTTGTTTTTGGTCGGCCTCTCTTTCGTTTTCCTTCAGGGGTCCAAAGTTCTTGTGATGGCATCGGGGTCTCTTCTGAGGACATGGCCAACCCAACTCCAGCGTCTGCCAGCTATGATGGTGTGCATGTCCTCTTGCTTGCTCCGAGTAAGCAGATCTTGGTTGGTGATGGTATTCGTCCAAAAGATTCGGTGAATTTTTCTTATGCATGTTGTATGAAAAGAGGACAATTTCGACATTTCCTTCTCTGTAACTCTCCAGCATTCTGCACCATAGAGAAGCACAGAAAGCACACAGCTCTGATATAATCTTAATTTTGTGCTTGTGCTGTATAGAGAGGACTTCCAGATGTTGTTTAGGCTAAAAAAGGCTGTTCTTGCTTTGTTCATTCTGTTGTTGATGTCTTTGCTTGCCCCGCCGTCTGGTGTTACTATGCATCCTAGGTATGTGAAGGTGTCTGTCTGTACCAGTTGCTGATTCCTTACTGATATGGGCTCAGGGTTGCTCACATTGAGCGTCCTGACTTCTTTAAATTGATGTTCAAGCCCACCTGCTGGCTATACTTATTAAGTCTATCCGTTTTTTCCTGGATGTGTTGATGTGAATGTGCTAGTAGTGCAATGTCATCTGCATATTCCAGATCTTCCAATGTAGAAAATGTAGTCCATCTTATTCCTCTTGGACTGCCCTCTGTTGTCTGGCGAATCACCCAGTCTATGACTGTTAAAAATAGAGTGGTTGATAAGGGGCATCCCTGTCGTACTCCTGTCTTCACCTCAAAGGTAAGGTTGCTCTGCCCAACACTACATATAAAGTTGGCATAGAGGCTTTTTATGATTGACACTATGCAGCTTGGAATTCCATAAGCCCTCAGTATTTTCCATAAACTGTCCCTATGTATGCTGTCAAAAGCCTTTTCAAAATCAACGAAGTTAATGTACAACTGTCTTTGCCATTCTGAGCACTGCCCTATAATGTTCCTGAGAGTGAATATATGATCTACACTTCTTCTGTTCTTTCTAAATCCTGCTTGTTCTTTCCTCAGTTTGTGGTCTACTGCTTTTGAAATTCTCTGTATAATTATCCTGCCTAGTATTTTGCTGGGAACTGAGAGAAGAGTGATTCCTCTCCAATTATTGCAGTCTGCAAGATCTCCCTTCTTGGGCAATTTGACAATTATTCCTTTGTTCCACTCTGATGGTGTTGTCCCCGTTTTCCAAACTTGTGCAAATAGTGGTTCTAACAGTTCTGCTGCTAGCTCAGGGTCTGTCTTAAATAGCTCTGCATTTAAGTTATCATGGCCAGGAGCTTTTCCATTCCTTAACCCTTTGATTGCTGTGATGATTTCTTCTTTTCGTGGAATGTCTGTATTTACATCTAGATCGTTTTCAGCCTCAGGAACATTCAATTGTGTCTCTGGTGGTTCCCTGTTCAGAGTTTCTCTGAAGTGCTCTGCCCATCTTGTTTCCTGTCCCTCTGCTGTCGTGATGAGATTTCTTTGCTTATCTCTTGCTAATGTAATATTGTTTGCACCTCGTTTTCCGCTGATGAAACTTAAATATACAGGGGTTGAAGTATATCCATTTTACTGTACAAATATATGTCTTTTTATGTTATTTTGACTTTGTATATGTTGTAAATATTTTTTAAAAACAGTAGTAGTTTGAAAAAAAGAGTTATGTCCCTTTGCTTGGTCGTTCAGGGTAGAAATATTAGCAGTCACCTAGGACTGTAAAGGGTTAAACATGCTGTTAAGATAGGAATATATGTACTTTTTATTTTGTGGTCAAAGGGAAACCATTAACTGTATATTTTTAGTTCAGGGTGAGATTTATCTGTTATCTCCCTTGTCTGGACAATGTCCATTATTCTGTATGTCTATATTAGGATATCGATCATACAGCTGGCCATATATGGAGCGGTCTTGCTCTGTTTTCACGGAAAGGTCTGGATTGTTCCGTGACTAGCTCTACTGAGGGCTTACACATGCGCGATGAACTTGCGCGGGAATTGAAGACTGTCTTTCGGGGAGTCGATGTGAAGTCTCCGAGCTGACAATAAGTCAGCGCTCGTCTCTGTCTATATTTTTGGGGAATGGAGCCTTTTAGGTGTTAAAAGATATTTAAGTTTTTCCCCTGTGATATTTCTGGCCTGTGTCTGAATAGCCATGGATGTGAGAAATGTGGTGTGTCTTATTTCTAGACGGCAGTCAGGTAAAGAGACTTTTTTGAATCTTATCTTGTAGTCAAGAACATTATTAAGATGGCTTTCTCCGAGTGCGGAGATGTACTGAGTAGAGGAGACTGATGTTAGCCATTTTTGAAAACCTCGCTGCTTGTACGGCTTATTCCTTTGTAGCTTAGATCTACATGACCTGTCTGGTCACGAGAAGTCAAGAACTTTATTAACTCTTGCAGGCCGGAATTTTTTCACGAGTTTTGCCAGAATTATTTTTGTACCTTAAAGCAGTACCTTTATAAATTCTAAAGTTTCTGAGTTATTACACAACAAAGACACACATATTATACATCACAGTAAAGATAAATGAATGTAGAATTAGAATATGAAGGATTTTTAGTGATATTCTACATATAGTATTCAGTCATGAGTTATAACGAAAATACGGAAAAAATTTCACGGAAAACAAAAGTGACGTTCCCAACGTCGTTTCGGCTTCTAGGGGTTTTGCGGATGTACGCTACCAGCGTCGTTCCGGCCTTTAAGAGTTAAGGTGGTTTTCTCCGAGTGCTGAGACATATTAAATAGGAGAGACTGATGTTAGCCATTTTGAAAATCTCGCTGCTTGTACGGCTCATGTGTAGCCCAGAACATTATTGCTAAGGTGGCTTACTCCGAGTGAGGAGAAGTATTATATAGAAGAGACTGAGTTTAGATATTTTGAAGTAGCCCGCCATTCGTGCGGCTGAGTTTGTAGCTTAGATCTACACGACCTGCTTGGTCATGAGGAACCAAGAACAGTAGTCATTTAAAGCGCGCCATTTGCGCAGCTTATTTGTTGCAGCCAAGGTTTACATGCAAAGTCTCCATGATGTTGAATACTATGAATTGATGCTATCTACATGATTATATGTGCTTACATGACAGTGTAATTGTCCGATGTCAGCCTATGTTACTGTTGTCCATAATAAATTGTCTGAAACGTCAACAGTCGTTCAACACTTCCTGACTTCATCATATGTTACTATGATGTCTTCATGACTCATTTATAGTAGCCCTGTGTGGGCGTATATGGCAACAACAAACCTTGTATCCTATCAAGAAGTCGTCCTTTACTGGTGTTTACTTCTACAGTGTTCGTCAGCTGTCAGTGTGTACCCAAACGACAACCATGTTACAACAAAAGTGCAGTAACATAACTAGTAACATAAACATGCAATACAACTGGTGGCCGTCTCTTCGCTACCAGTAACATAACTGATAAGAATTACAGCATTACCTGGTCGGTGATTTATACCTACCACTGGAAGTGTTATTGAGAAAACTTAACACTTAACACATGCAAGTTACCCCCTCAGTCTCTCAGAGAAAATGTAACAATAAAAGCACTTCTGACACCTCTAAAAATTATCAACAACTTTTCTACTCACTCTGACGAGCTAGTAATAACAAGGCTAGTAATAAAACTTACCAATCATTTTGGCTTCTTTATCTGTCATAGAAAGGCCAGAGCTGGTTACTGAGGTCTCATCTCTACTGCAGCCTGTAATATCTACATCCTGTAAGTAAAGCAAGAAAAGATAGTGGTATGACTCTAGATGCTGATGGAGGTTATATATGCATGAGTATTGACAGACTAGATTCAAAAGCACCCATAAATGGTGCATTGGCCATGGATAAGGAAGAAATACTGAGGGCGATTCATGTTCGTCTATTAGAGAATTTTTTTTTTTTTTTTTCGTACGCCCGCTAATACTCGAGGCGAAATCTCAGGTTATTTTTAATGTCTAGCCTGACATTGATTTTACGTGAGTATCCCTTTTTTTCTTGTACAGAGACAGGTGTCCCTCGCCATTCAGGCAGATACTCGCCGATTTCTGAGGTACCCATTTGAGCTGGGTCGGCTCAGGAGCCGCCAATCCCTGGTCGACGACAGAGAATGACACTGCAATCGATGAATCATCAAGGCTAAGACTGCTGGAATTACATCAAACGTAGTAAGACCAGCAGGGATGGACGAATGAGAGGACGCATCCGCCGTGTATATAACCAGTGCGCAACAGGAACAATTAGCATTGATACCCTTCGAGATTTGCTGCAGGAGACTGAGCACCTATGGGTTTGCCCGGAGTGCAATGACGTCGATTCTGATTAAATATAACAATAAGTATTTTTTTAAATTCTATAATTCAACAACCTTTACTATCATTTTTTGTGGTTTTTTTTACATTGTTTGTTTGTTTGTTTTGTTAGTTTTTTTTTTTTTTTTTGGGCTGGGCCATTAGTGCTTCATGACAAGTTGGGAAGCCAATTTTATTATTTAACAAATTGTCTTTCTTATCTGAACTACTCCATTAAACCATCTTTTCACTGAGTGTTACCAATGTCTTATGTCAACATGCAAATGATGACAAAATAATGATGACAATGATTCCTCCAAAACAATAGCAAAATTCCATCTCAAACTTTCAGTGAGACATACACATTCAAAGTAGGCATACATAATTTTGTTTGTCTAATATTTATTTACTGTTTACAGACCTGGGGTTTCCCTTCCTTATGTGTTATAAATGTTTATACATAATTTTGAAACACCCTGTATATATATCCCAAATTCAGAAAGACTCAAAGTTTTCCAGTAACATTTGAGATACCAACAACTATACTCACTTTGACCACATCGCCCTGCTTGTCTTCAACCAATTTTGATTTGTTTTCCTCATTCTCTTTTTCCAACCTGGCCATTGAAGCTCTCTGAGAGATCAATTGCTGGAAATAGAACAGACAGTAATATGACAACAACGGTAACCAAAATGTATTCAAAATGTGACAGTGTTACAACTTCTTTTCTGAGATTCTATCTAGAGCAGAGTTCTTTTAATCTGTGGTCACTGGACCTCTTGGGGGCACATGAACTGATTCTAGGAGGTCCGTGAAGGGATTCTAGGAGGTCCGTGAAGGGATTCTAGGAGGTCCGTGAAGGGATTCTAGGAGGTCCGTGAAGGGATTCTAGGAGGTCCGTGAAGGGATTCTAGGAGGTCCGTGAAGGGATTCTAGTAGTTCCATGAAGGGATTCTAGGAGGTCCGTGAAGGGATTCTAGGAGGTCCATGAAGGGATTCTAGGGGTTCCATGAAGGGATTCTAGAAGGTCCGTGAAGGGATTCTAGAAGGTCCGTGAAGGGATTCTAGGAGGTCCGTGAAGGGATTCTAGGAGGTCCGTGAAGGGATTCTAGGAGGTCCGTGAAGGGATTCTAGGAGGTCCGTGAAGGGATTCTAGGAGGTCCGTGAAGGGATTCTAGGAGGTCCGTGAAGGGATTCTAGGAGGTCCGTGAAGGGATTCTAGGAGGTCCGTGAAGGGATTCTAGGAGGTCCGTGAAGGGATTCTATGAGGTCCATGAAGGGATTCTAGGAGGTCCATGAAGGGATTCTAGGAGGTCCGTGAAGGGATTCTAGGGGGTCCATGTACATAACCTAAAATTTAAAATGTCAAGTTTTTTTTATTATGCTTTTATACGCATTTTGTCCAAGGAGGGGGTCCATAGCCGTCACTGGACAATCAAGGGATCCTTCCATCTTCTACCTCTTCAAACACTCTCAAACGTCTACTTGAATATTTAAAAAAAAACAGCGGTGGTCAACTTGAGGCTATTCACATCTACAAAGAGTTTTTCCAGGAATGGTACTGGTACGTCCATATGTACTTTCTCTGTTCCTCATACGTTGGGGCATCTTTGAAGCAGATGTTGAGAAAGCACATATAGCCATCACCAGTACCATTCCTGGGAAAAACTGTATGGAGATACCATCAGCCTCAGGCTGACTACTGTTTTTTTTTTTAAACAAAGAACGCGCTGGCGTAATGGTTACCACACTGCGGTGGCGATCGGATGATTCAGGTTCGCGCCCTCACGGGCACACTTGAGGGAATGTCTTCGACCGGGACTTGGACTGGATTAATTCGAGTCCTGGCAAAGACATCTGAAGGAGTGCCTTCGACCAGGGACTGCAATAACCTGAGCGGCTCCTGAGTACAAACCCTCTGTGGATGGGAAGGGGCGAAGATGGCACGGACATCTGGCTCCTGACCAGGTGGTAAGAAAACTCCACAGGCTCCCCAGCTTCGCAATGCCATGAAATTTGTTTCATGTCATTGGGCTGAAGGGCTGAAGCCCAAGCGCCGCTGGATAGGGGGAAACAAAAATAAAAAATAAGGAGCAAAAAAGGAAAAAAATAAGAAGAAAGATCATACCTGCTGCATGCCCTGGAGTGCATTCTGTAATGCCTTTAACTGTTTCTCCTTCTCTTCCACTTCTGTCTTTCCCTCCTGTCTCACCATGTCCACTTCATTCTTGAACGCCTCCATCTGGCACTTGAGTGCATCATTCTCTTCTTTGAGTTTTTGGCTCTCGACGCTATCTGAAGTACCAGTAAACAATGAAGATCATTCAGGGCACAACATTTCAAGTCTTCAGGTATTCTTCGTGATCACTAGAGCTAGGATTTTGATGATTTTTGCATTCTTTTTTTTTGGGCATAACCAAAGCGTTGCTCAGCTGAATATAAGTGTGTTTCATAAAAAAATAACACTGATTAAAGAGCCAATGTTAAGGAATTATTTTGCATTTTTTCTGGGTCATTTTTGGCAGGTAAGGGCATTTTTTTTTTTTTTTTTTAGATTTTTCTGTCATTTCAAAGCATTTTTTGTTGTTTTTTTTAAAGTCATTATATTGGTTTTTTTTTGGGGCATTTTCAATAAAAATTTGCATTTTTTTTGTGTTAACGTTTTCTCACTTATGGGTTTTTTTTTTTACAAAGTTCTTTACTTCACTGTTTTACCCCATCAATCAACACCCTTTAGCTCCCCGAGGAGCATATGCCTTCAACAAACCCATGCCAAGTCTTCCTGTCCTGTGCCATCCGCTCAAGTTCTTTCCATGTTTTCCTCGTCATTTTCACCTCTGTATCCAGTTCTCTTCTCCATGTGTTTTTTGGTCTACCTCTGCCTCTCTTTCCCTGTGGATTCCAGAACAAGGACTGCCTTGTAATGCTATCAACAGGTTTCCTCAATGTGTGTCCTATCCATCGCCAGCGTCTTCTTCTCAACTCTTGTTCCACTGGCACTTGTCTGGTTCTTGTCATCAATTCCACATTTGTGACTTTGTCATACCATCTCAGTCCTTCTATTCTACGCAAGCAACCGTTTATAAAAGTCTGTAGCTTTTTGGTTGTTGTTTTTGTTGTTCTCCATGTCTCAAAGCCATACAATAGGACTGACTTGGGACCCAAAGACGCAGCAATAGAGAACGCAGTCAGCGACTCATAGCTTGACTGCCTGCGTCAGGACCAGCGAATCAGAGCTGGTCAAGACCGCACTCCACCTCCATGTGGTGGTCCTGGAAACAGTCTGCAGCAGTGCAGTCTGGCTGAGTGAGTGTGGATCGCAATGGGAAGGCAAACCCGGTCCTAAAAAATGCCGTGCAGAAGTCGGATGTGTCGACCGAAAGGTGCAGATATCACAGCTTAGGCGTAAACAGACACAACGCAACCACCGTCCTTTTCAGTACGAACGAGGAAGAAGAAGAAGAAGGACTGACTTGACATTTGAGTTGAAGATTCTTATTTTAAGATTCTTTTTACCCCATGCTGTTTAATAATTTTTTCTAAATCCCTGCAAGCAAATTTTGCTAGTAAATTTTCCTACATGAAGTCAAATTTGGGATTTTTTCCTAGTGCCATTCTTTGATGAAGAAAATAGTGAATGACTTAGACAGTGTGAATGGAGATGTGGAAAACGCGGTGCAAAAAATAATTTGAGCATCTTTTGAAACAAAAATGTGGAATATGAAAAGCTGTGTTTAATTTCAGATGTACTACCGGGGAAAAACTGTTCCCTTGATGAATTTTCAGCGGACTTAGAACCCATTGATGTAACTTATTTCAAGTATGCCCCTGTAATGTCAGTAGTAGTGGTAAGGAGTTTTTAAGTGTTTAAAGCTTTGTTGGCAGACTATAGAAAGTCATTCTCTTTTGAAAATCTGCACATGGTTTTCATTGTGCATTGTAATTCTGAAATCATTAAATAAAAACTTTCAGTATGCCATAGAAACTGTAAAAACATTCAGTTGTATTTTTATGTCTTTTTGTGCATGTGTTTTTTTAAAATAAGGAATTATTTTGTTAATAAACATAAAATTTCAGTTTGGCACAGAAACTGTGAAAATTTCAACTGGATTTTTACAGTGTCTTTGTGTGTCTAGACTGCATGTTTTTGGTTAATAAAATAGATGTTCAGTTTGGTACGGAAACTGTAAAAAAAAAGTGAAGTTGTATTTTTTAATGTTTTTTTTCCTTGTTTTGTTTTACTGGTTTTTTTTTTTTTTTTTTTTGTGTTGGTTAGTAAACATACAGAATTTCAGTTTGGCACAGTAACAGTAAAAAAATTAAATATTTTTTAGTCTCTTTTTGTTTTGTTTGATGCTGTTCATTTTCTTCAAAATAATTTTAGTTTAAATCATAAACTAAAATAGAAATTTGTTTTTAGGTCTTCTGCGGGGGGGGGGGGGTTGTTCATAAATACATGTTTTACAGGTCATTTTCTAGCAATTTTTAGGTCATTAAAATCCTAGCCCTGATGATCGCCCTTCAGCTCACCGAGGAGCATAGGCCTTCAATAAACGTTTACCAAATCTTCCTGTCGCGTGCCATCAGCTCAAGGTCTTCCTGTGCCTTCCTTATCATTTTTTGTCTCCAGTTCCTTTCTCCATGTACTTTTCTGTCAACCTCTATTTCTCTTACCCTGGGGATTACAGATTAAGGACTGCCTTGTAATGCTATCAACAAGTTTCTTCAAAATGTGTCCAATCCATTACCAGTCTTCTTCTCATCTCTTGTTCCACTGGCACTTGTCTGGTTTTTTGTCATCAGTTCCAACTTGGCTGTGGGACGCCATTGAGACAATTGTTCACTGTTTGACCGATTCTTTCAGCGGAGAGTCTTATAGCAGGACTTTTTATTCCATTTTCTTCTTTTTGACTTTCATTGATTGTTGAATTTCTTGTATATTCATTCTTTTTGGTTTTGTAGTTTCTTTGCTTTGTTATTGCTCTTCATCTGTGTTTATATATATTACGTATTTGTAGTCTATAATCCATATTTCTTGTCCTTGTTGCCTGTTTGTAACCGTGGCTGACGAAGGGTAAAACCCGAAATGTCCCTTGTTTCCTGTGCACTGTTTATTTGTAAAACTGATTCATTACCGTTTTATTTGTTCATATATACATATAACTGTTCCTGTAGCACGCTGGTTGTATACACGATGGATGCATCCTCTCATACATCCATCCATGCTATGTCAAAAGTCCAGCCTTGTTGATTCATCGATTGCAGTGTTGTTCTCTAACTGTGGATCACTAATTGTCATAAGTATTTCTCCCTTATCCATATCCAGTGTCCCCATTATGGGTGCTCTCGAAAATAATCTCTCAGCTCTCTCATTGCCACGCACCCCTGCATGACCAGTACAGTGGATCTGCGCCGGTTCCTGAAGAGTCTTTTGTCTGAACAATGACTAAAATATTTACAGGTCACTGGCTCTCCTGACTTTGCGTGACATCCCACACAGGGTCCCTCTGAACCAGAGATCATAACATGATGCTGCTGAATGAAGCAGTCAAATTCAAGCCTACCATACAATAGCTATGGAATATCGTCGGCACCACAGTATATTATACGCTCGTATATAATGAGTTGTCCTAATGCTTTGGTAGACATACCAACCAAGAAGAAATAGACAAGCAAGAATGTAAAATTGAGACCTACCATTATCAGAGTGCACGCCCATCTTACGTTTTTTGCCAGAAGATGGCCCAGAATCACCGCTTTCATCATCAGAAACATCCATGTCATCTCCTGTATCATCTGACTTAGGATGAGATTGATCCTCATTTTCACGCAGCTCCTATCATGAAATAGCATGAATTAAGTTTTAAAAAAAGTGATTTCACACAAGGTCAGTGATGTCTGATCCAGCCAAGGACTTGTCTACACCTGAAAACAACAATTAGATACACAATCTGACATTTCTTAAATCAATATGTAAAGTTCATTTACTGAAAACTCTAGAAATTTTCTTCAACTTTACAGTAATGTGTTAAAATTAACAAAAACAAGTGATAAATGGCTGAAGCTATCATTTTAAAAAGAGCAGAAAACTAAACTATAAATATGGCCAGAAAAGCCTGTTTATGTTTAAACCTACACATTACCAAAGAACACCGGATCTCGTCTTCCATCTGAGTGTTACTTTTAGCATTGTGACATTCCTCCATTTCCTTCCTCGTGGATAGCTCTGTAACCTATTCTGCAACATCTAAACTATTAACTATGGAAGACCCTCAGGATCTGATCTGTCTTACACACTAATACGCCCATCTCGTGTCTGTTAGTTTCTGTTTTCTTCAGCATGTAAATTACCTTCTCACGCTCTAGCCTTCGCTGAACTGAGATCCATGTAGCTTCAGTCAATACTGTACTTACTGTCCAGAATGATTCGCTTGTCTTTCATCCAGCACATACCTCAAATTACCATCTACAACAATTCCAAACCTGAATATGTGATTTAGGAAATATTACATGTACAGGTGCGTAACGCAGTATCCGAACACCCAAAAACCGAAAAATCCAACCAAAAAAAGTTTTACGGCTGACTTTTAGACAATTTTCAAACCGATTTCTGGGCGACTTCGGCTACTTTGACCGATGTTTGGCTGATATCCAAAAAAAATCAGATTTCCGAAATATGGCCCTCCCTGAGCATTTTGGATTCTGGGTTACAGACCTGCACAATGTGAAAGTCTAATGCAAGAAAGCCATCTCCAGCTTTGACCACTGTTATAGCATGAATAGCCCTGTGTTGTTTCTGGGGATCTGTTATAGCATGAATAGCCCCGTGTTGTTTCTGGGGATCTGTTATAGCATGAAAAGCCCCGTGCTGTTTCTGAGGATCTGTTATAGCATGAATAGCCCTGTGTTGTTTCTGGGGATCTGTTATAGCATGAATAGCCCTGTGCTGTTTCTGGGGATCTGTTATAGCAGTAATAGCCTCGTGTTGTTTCTGGGGATCTGTTATAGCATGAATAGCCCCGTGCTGTTTCTGGGGATCTCTTATAGCATGAATAGCCCTGTGTTGTTTCTGGGGATCTGTTATAGCATGAATAGCCCCATGTTGTTTCTGGGGATCTGTTATAGCATGAATAGCCCTGTGTTGTTTCTGGGGATCTGTTATAGCAGTAATAGCCTCGTGTTGTTTCTGGGGATCTGTTATAGCATGAATAGCCCCGTGCTGTTTCTGGGGATCTCTTATAGCATGAATAGCCCTGTGTTGTTTCTGGGGATCTGTTATAGCATGAATAGCCCCATGTTGTTTCTGGGGATCTGTTATAGCATGAATAGCCCTGTGTTGTTTCTGGGGATCTGTTATAGCAGTAATAGCCTCGTGTTGTTTCTGGGGATCTGTTATAGCATGAATAGCCCCATGTTGTTTCTGGGGATCTGCTATAGCATGAATAGCCTCGTGTTGTTTCTGGGGATCTGTTACATCATGAATAGCCTTGTGTTGTTTCTGGGGATCTGTTATAGCATGAATAGCGCCGTGTTGTTTCTGGGGATCTGTTATAGCATGAATAGCCCTGTGTTGTTTCTGGGGATCTGTTATAGCATGAATAGCCATGTGTTGTTTCTGGGGATCTGTTATAGCATGAATAGCCCCATGTTGTTTCCGGGGGTCTGTTATAGCATGAATAGCCCTGTGTTGTTTCTGGGGATCTGTTATAGCATGAATAGCCCTGTGCTGTTTCTGGGGATCTGTTATAGCATGAATAGTCCTGTGTTGTTTCTGGGGATCTGTTATAGCATGAATAGCCCCATGTTGTTTCTGGGGATCTGTTATAGCATGAATAGCCCTGTGTTGTTTCTGGGGATCTGTTATCGCATGAATAGCCTCGTGTTGTTTCTGGGGATCTGTTATAGCATGAATAGCCCCGTGTTGTTTCTGGGGATCTGCTATAGCATGAATAGCCTCGTGTTGTTTCTGGGGATCTGTTATAGCATGAATAGCCTTGTGTTGTTTCTGGGGATCTGTTATAGCATGAATAGCCCCGTGTTGTTTCTGGGGATCTGTTATAGCATGAATAGCCCCGTGTTGTTTCTGGGGATCTGTTATAGCATGAATAGCCCTGTGTTGTTTCTGGGGATCTGTTATAGCATGAATAGCCTTGTGTTGTTTCTGGGGATCTGTTATAGCATGAATAGCCCCGTGTTGTTTCTGGGGATCTGTTATAGCATGAATAGCCCTGTGTTGTTTCTGGGGATCTGTTATAGCATGAATAACCTTGTGTTGTTTCTGGGGATCTGTTATAGCATGAATAGCCCCATGTTGTTTCTGGGGATCTGTTATAGCATGAATAGCCCCATGTTGTTTCTGGGGGTCTGTTATAGCATGAATATCCCTGTGTTGTTTCTGGGGATCTGTTAAAGCATGAATAGCCCCATGTTGTTTCTGGGGATCTGTTATAGCATGAATAGCACTGTGTTGTTTCTGGGGATCTGTTATAGCATGAATAGCCCCATGGTGTTTCTGGGGATCTGTTATAGCATGAATAGCCCCATGTTGTTTCTGGGGATCTGTTATAGCATGAATAGCCCCATGTTGTTTCTGGGGGTCTGTTATAGCATGAATAGCCCCATGTTGTTTCAGGGGGTTAGTTATAGCATGAATAGCCCAGTGTTGTTTCTGGGGATCTGTTATAGCATGAATAGCCCTGTGTTGTTTCTGGGGATCTGTTATAGCATGAATAGCCCTGTGTTGTTTCTGGGGATCTGCAATAGCATGAATAACCTTGTGTTGTTTCTGGGGATCTGTTATAGCATGAATAGCCTTGTGTTGTTTCTGGGGATCTGTTATAGCATGAATAGCCCCGTGTTGTTTCTGGGGATCTGTTATAGCATGAATAGCCCTGTGTTGTTTCTGGGGATCTGTTATAGCATGAATAGCCCTGTGTTGTTTCTGGGGATCTGTTATAACATGAATAGCCCTGTGTTGTTTCTGGGGATCTGTTATAGCATGAATTGCCCATGTTGTTTCTGGGGATCTGTTATAGCATGAATAGCCCGTGTTATTTCTGGGGATCTGTACAGAGACAAAGAAATAATAGGCTACTACTACCTCAGGAATATGAGGCTGCATGGGGCATTATGTCAAATAGATGATATAGAAATCAACACTGCAAGACCACAAGCATGCTTTGATGCAAGTTTCCTGCAAGGAAGAAGACGGCAGTGATGGCTCCATGCTCCTTATAGAGCAGGAAGGATGATGATGATGATGAAAGACTGTTGTGTCATCATCATCATCATCATCGTCTTGCTCTTTATCCAGCATGGAGCCACCACTGTAACTGCTCCCCTTGCAGAAGGGCTGCCGTAAAGTCTTCACGTCTGCTTGAGGCTGAGGTTTTTTGTAACAATTTGTTTGACATGATGAGGTTGCCAGCCTCACACACAACCTTATGTTTATTCACCTCTTGTGACTTTCTTGAGGGAGCAGTTGTTTTTTTCTTTCTTTATCACCATAGAGACGCCTTGGACCTACATCAGGCTTGATCACCATTGAGACCCCTTGGACCTACATCAGGCTTGATCACCATAGAGACCCCTTGGTACCTACATCAGGCTTGATCACCATAGAGACGCCTTGGACCTTCATCAGGAAACCTAAGATGTGTCATGATCATCATATCCCTTTCTGCTCCTTAACGAGCATGAAGCCAACATGGCAGCTGGTCCTTTTGAAAGAAGCCTGCATCAAAGCTTTCATCGTCTCTTGCAGCTGTGGCTTCTCTCTATCAATTTATTTTACTTGATGAGATTGCCAACCTCACGCACCGCCTCATTTTAGTCTCCCCTTGCGATGTGCCAGAGGCGGCGGTAGCCACTGCTCTGTGTCCCATCCGAGGCTCCCCAGGAATTACTCAGGGCATACAAAGATGCATACCCAGTCAAACTGTTTCCACAACTAGTTATCCCCTCTGTTGCTGTAGCCAAAGTCTGACACAAGATCAACTCTTACATTCTATGAACTTGGAAAGTTTGTTGTTTTTCAGCATCATTTCTATTTTATGATCATGGCTCAAAGTTGCAATCAGCTTTAATGAAGAGCCTAAGAATGCTGTTTAATCTGTACCTACCTTCCTCAAACTGTTGTCAGTAAATGTTTGGCCGACTGGATTATGGAGAAATCTTTTAATAACTGCATTTTTTTTTTTTTTCAAAGCAGCATTTATGACTGTTCATGCTGAGAAGCTGTTTCTGGATAACCAAATTCCTATGGCAAATTGCTCGAAAAAATAGTGGCAGGACAAGAAATGGCCCACCCAGCAAATGTACCCTTTCTTCCGGACACCCTGGGCCAACGAAGGTCACCCAGGGTAATGCTGTTTCATTTGCATACAATGTTTAATAAGGATTCCAAGTAAAGCAAGAAATGATGGCTGTGGCTATTGAGTTGGAGGATACATACAACAGAGTGAATTTTGCAACCTTGATATCCTGGCTGCCATCAATGGAACCTATACCTTGTAGCGGTATGGCAGCTTGTGTATCCTAACAATCCCCAGAGCTATGCCAGTGGGAGTTTTACTCCTGGTAGGTTCAACCATGCTGGACTGGTCTGCGTGGGTAGGGGTCAGACAAAAGCTGGTACCCTGGTCCTCCAGGTTGGGGGTTTTAGCACAGGGCCGACACCCCTGTCTGTGTAAAAAATCGCACACGTTACAGAAACAGCAATAAATGAAAATACTTTGATGCGGGACGGACATCCGGAGTCTCAGGCTCGTATGACTGACAGTGGTGAAAGCCGAAAGGAAGCCACTGGCATGAAAACGGATGCCCAGACCGCAAAACACGAAACCAGAATTGGTTTTTGGAATGTCAGAACTATGAATGAGGCAGGAAAGCTGAGACAGATCACAGCAGAGATGAGGAATTACAAACTACATATCCTGGGAATAAGCGAGAGCAGATGGACAGGGATCGGGAGAATAAAAACAGCTACAGGGGAAACAGTACTTTATTCTGGTAGAGAGGACGGTCAGCACAACGAAGGTGTAGCCATTATCCTTAAGAAAGGAATGGAAAGGTCTCTACTGGAATGGAAACCCATTAACAACAGACTAATAAGAGCAAGACTGAGAGGGAGATTCACCAACACCACAATTATACAATGTTATGCACCAACAAACGACAGCGATGAAGAGATCAAGGACGAGTTCTATCAACAGGTACAAAAGGAAATGGAAACTGTACCCAGGTACGATCTTATTATAGTAATGGGAGACCTAAATGCGAAAGTTGGAACACACAATAATTATAATGAAAGAGTAATGGGGAAATGCGGCAGTGGAACAGTAAATGAGAATGGGGACAAATTAATAAGCTTCTGCAGTATTAACAACCTGGTCATTGGAGGAACACTTTTTCAACACAAAGAAGTGCACAAGTTAACGTAGGAATCATCAAACGGACGAGACAAAAACCAGATAGATCACATAATGATCAATGGCAGATGGAGACATGCACTACAAGACGTGAAAGTAAGAAGAGGCGCAGATGTGGGAAGTGATCACCACCTAGTAGTAGCAAGACTGAAGGTGAAACTCAGAGCTGCTGGACCAGTTGCAGTCAAACAGAAAAGATATAACATCACGAAACTTAAGGACCCCCTCACCAGAAAAGCGTTCGTGGTCAACATAGACGATATCTGATTACCAAAAGCCAGGAAAGAACAGAGACCGACGATGTGGACCAGAAATTCAACACCATCTCAACAATATACAAAGAAAGCAGCAAGTCATGCTTGGGATTCCAGGAAAGAAAGAGCCAAGACTGGATAACACCAGAAACGCTAAACACCATAGCGAAGAGAAAAGAAATGAAAAGAAAGAAAACAGAAGCTAAGTCTCCCAGGTTAAAGGCAATATATAGTGAACAGTACAGTCAGCTGGACAAGGAAGTAAAACGTCAAACCCATGCTAACAAAAGGACATTTCTGGATGACCTTGCAAGACAGGCAGAAGAGGCAGCACTGAGAAATGAACAAAGCACAGTTTATAACCTTTAGCACGCTGCATTCTTTGGCGAAAATTTTCGCCTGCAGCTGCATTCTTTTTCACAGCGTCCCGTTTCTATAGTGGGTGACCCTTAATGTCTATAGTTTTTGTGTTTCTTGGTCAATTGCTATCATTTTTGGAATTTATATAAATAAATGAATGGTGAATCTGATGATATAAAATTTGTTTGTGTACATATTAGATGTGATAGGAAGAGAGGAAAGGAAAGATGAAAAAAACGAAAAAAAAATTTAAAATAAAAAAAATATTTTTTTTTAATTTTAAAATTAAAAAAAAAATTTTTTTAAATAACCAGCAAACGAAGGGTCCATATCCCTTGCATCTCAATGAAATTCATTTGACCAATAGACCAATACAAATCAAATCACGATCTTTTCGTTACACCCATCATCAGTAGCAAAGCAACAAACGCTCTCGTCAGCTGTGACATTCGGCCGAAATTCTAAATCTTTCCGATATTCCTAGTCCTAACCCCTAACATTATACATACTTGAAAGGCCATTTTACTTTCGTTTCCATCTCAGCCATCAAACATATTCTGAGAAATGATATCAGCGCTTATAAAGACAAAAATCTTATCCCCACCGCATGGCGTCAGAATCCAATAAAATTAGAGCAAAATGGCTGCATGTTGATGCCGATTCATTTCGATTTAAAAAATTTACAAAAAATAAATGCGGATACACCCATCGCTTTTTTAAGATCGGAAACGGAAGCTAGCTCTCTTGAAAATAACATTAGAACTTAACATCCGGGGCTGAAATCACGTGTACACAAGTCCTCATGCTAGAAACGATGAAATCCGTAAGGCGACACACGGTGCCTCCAGCTGTCAGAACAATGTTTTTTTTGGCGACACATGTCGCCCGCAGCGTGCTAAAGGATAAAATAACTAAAGCTATCAGTGGAAAATGAGGTGCAAACAACATAACGTTAGTAAGAGACAAGCAAGGAAATCTCATCACCACAGCACAGGGGCAGGAAACAAGATGGGCAGAGCACTTCAGAGAAACACTGAATAAGGAACCACCAGAGACTCAGCTGAACGTTCCTGAGGCTGAAAGTGACTTAGACGTAAATACAGACATTCCACGAAAAGAAGAAATTATCACAGCTATCAAAGGGCTAAAAAATGGAAAAGCGCCTGGTCACGACATTCTGAATGCTGAGCTATTCAAGACAGACCCTGAACTAGCAGCAGAACTATTAGAACCACTATTTGCACAAGTCTGGGAAACTGAGACAACACCAACAGAGTGGAGTAAAGGAATAATTGTCAAATTGCCCAAGAAGGGCGACCTTGCAGACTGCAACAACTGGAGAGGAATTACCCTCCTCTCAGTTCCCAGCAAAATACTAGGCAGGATAATCATCCAGAGAATTTCAAAAGCAGTTGACCATAAACTGAGGAAAGAACAAGCGGGCTTCAGAAAGAACAGAAGATGTGCAGATCATATATTTGCCCTCAGGAACATTATAGAGCAGTGCTCAGAATGGCAGAGACAGCTGTACATTAACTTTGTTGATTTTGAAAAGGCTTTCGACAGCATACACAGGGACAGCCTATGGAAAATTCTGAGGGCTTATGGAATTCCCAGCCGCATTGTTTCCATTATAAAAAGCCTCTATTCTAAATTTACGTGCAGTGTTGGATCGAGTAATGTAACTTTCGAAGTGAAAACAGGAGTACGACAGGGATGCCCCTTATCAACAACATTATTTTTGACAGTCATAGATTGGGTGATGCGCCAGACAACAGAGGGCAGTCCAAGAGGAATTAGATGGACAACGTTTTCTACACTGGAAGATTTGGAATATGCAGATGACATTGCACTACTCGCACATTCACACCAACACATTCAAGACAAAACCGATAGACTGAATAAGTATGGCCAGCAGGTTGGCCTGAACATCAATTTGAAGAAGACAGAGGTCATGACACTAAATGTGGGCAATCCTGAGCCAATAACAGTAAGGAACCAGAAGTTAGAACAGACAGACACATTTACTTACCTAGGAAGCATAGTAACACCTGACGGCGGAACAAGCAAGGACATTAACAACAGAATGAATAAAGCGAGAACAGCCTTTGCTGTTCTCAACAACATTTGGAAGTCTTCCCAGTACAGCACAAACACCAAATTAAGACTGTATGAGAGCTGTGTACTTTCTGTGCTTCTCTATGGTGCGGAATGTTGGAGAGTAACAGAGAAGGAAATGTCGAAACTGTCCTCCTTCCACACAATCTGCCTAAGGAAAATTCTCCGAATCTTTTGGCCAAACACCATCAGCAATCAAGAACTACTTATTCGGAGTAACAAGGAGGACATGCACACCATCATAGCTGGCAGACGCTGGAGTTGGGTTGGCCATGTCCTCAGAAGGGACCTGATACCATCACAAAAACAGCTATGCTATGGACCCCCGAGGGAAAGCGAAAGAGAGGCCGACCAAAAACAACTTGGCGGAGAACTGTGGAAGCTGAGATGCAAAGAATGAACCACAGTTGGGGCACTGTACGAAGGATGGCCGCCGACCGAGCAAAGTGGAATCAATTTGTTGCTGCCCTACAAGACGCCACCAGGCTTGATGGCCACTGACTGCTTTGACGGTTGGCGGTTATGGATCAAAGAAGAAGAAGATATCCTGGAATGTAGGGTAAATCTGTGGCTGACCAGATGGATAGCGACTACCTTGATCCTTTGCATTCTGCTTGGGAACCTGGACATCAGAACTAATGCACATATGCCAGGTTTCTTGACTTTTACCAGTGTTATTAATATCTACACAGCAAAAGTTGCCACCATTCAAACAACAGGGCTGGGACAAACATTAACTTTCGCAGATGACATACTCATTTACAGGACTGAAGCGGACAGACAGGAAATGGCCAAAAGGGTACATGAGACACTTCAAGTGGTTTCTAAATAGTGTAAGAAAACTGCCTCAATGGTCAATCTGAACAATACCTGTGTGATGTGGTGCTCCTTGAATTACTCCATGGCAAAATCAGCACCTCTTTAACATTACTCTCAATGGGCTTAACACTGACAGGCAGGGCAAGCTGAAATATCGTGCAGTAATGTTCGATCGTGGTCTATCAGACAACATACCACATTGTGATGATCATACAGAAGTGCAAGCATGATCTGGTAGTTCTAAAAAACAAGAGTCGCTGCACACCTGGAGTACAGACTACTGTTTATCCTGTATCATCGGCTGGTCATTTCAATAATCGATTATGGACTGGGACTCCTCACACTGTCAAAGTCACAAAGTGAATGATTAGAACACATTCAAAATAAAGGAATGCGTATAGTCTTGGGCTGTAAGAGAGATGCCTCCATTGGGACGATGAGGTATACACTTGGGCTTAGGTCAAAAAAATCCAGACGTGCTAAGGTCTAGGCAAAAATCTATATGCGAGTAACTGACAAAAGACACCTCTTGCATGAGAACATTGCTGATGCCAAAGGAACGAGACTGTATAGAGGGATGTCATGAATGGCTCTGGTAGAGGCAACTATTGGGCAGGTGACCACAGTTGGAAAAATATTCAGGGGAAAATGGTGAAGTAAAATGGGGGAGAACTGGACAAACTTACCATCAAGTCATCATCACCCTTGGCAGGGAGTGTAGAGATTGGTGTAATGGAAAAGCAGAACTGGAAGTTTATCAGCTGATAAATGATCATGCTGGGGATGATGATGCCATAGTTTTCACTGTTGGGTCATGGTGATAAATCAGGATGGGGCTTTTCGGCCAGGGTAAGGGGCAGGGTTATCGCTGACCAGAGTGAAACTTACCTGACAACAACTTCCAGCATGAGAATGGAGACACAGGCAGCTACTACAGCCCATTGGTGGCTGTCTGAAACTACATCAACCAGGGCTGTTATTGTATCTGACCGTAGGAAGGTCCAAAGCGGATGACAATGACATGAACAGAAAACTTACATAGAGACCTCAACCCTTCATGAACTGGTGTGTATCTACTGTCCTGGTCATGCAGAAATACGTGGCAATGACACAGTTGACAGACCAGCGTTGAGAGTACCTACTGTGGAGACAGTGGATTTGGATACGGGAGAGGTAACGGGGAGAATTAATGATCGCCTGTTGGAGGACTATCCTGAAATTGATGAATCAACATGACTCAGACTGCTAGAATTTGGCATCAAGCGTAAAACTAGCAGAGATGGATCTAAGTCTAAGACAGGAAGAGTCAAGTGTGTATACAACCTGCACGCTACAGGAACAATAAGCATTAATATCCTTCTATGATGAATCATCAAGGCTAAGATTGCTGGAATTCGGCATCAAACGTAAGACCAGCAGGGATGGATGTATGAGAGGCCGTGTATACAACCAGTGCGCAACAGGAACAATTAGCATTCATACCCTTCGACATTTGCTGTGGGAGACTGAGCATCTATGGGTTTACCCGGAATGCAATGATGTCGATTCTGATAAACAATAACAATCCTTCTATACTTCCTGAGGGAGACTGAGCACCTATGGGTTTGTCCGGAGTGCAGTGATGTCGATTCTGAATAACAATAAGCAATTTTCCATTCTTGTCCTTGAGGAGGCCATTCGCTTGCTTGTATTTCTATGTCATCTTCTTTGTGCTGTTGTAAAGGTCTCTCATACTTCATTTTGCTGCAGCTTCCTCTGTCTCTCTTGCCAACTCATCAATGTATTTCATCTCATCTCTTTTGATGTTTCTTCTTACCTCTTTGCTCACTTCTATGAACTCTTCCTGAGCTTTAGCTTTGGAACTTGTCTTTCAGTTTAAGTTTTAACATTTAAAAGTTAAGTAATTTCACTGATTCATAAGTCAAGAAAATGCACTATCACGATCATTGTGTTGAAAGTATAACATAATTCCCTTGATGTATGTTCCAAATCCTGGAGTAATTTTGCAGCAATGCCAACAGCTCTGGGTTTAAAAGTAACTGTCTTTTAAATTGAAAAAAAAACAATATTAAATTATACATTATTCTGGGAGTGATTCACTACCCTACCTGCGCCTGGCGTTGCCAGGTATCAATATTCTTGCGTTGAGCCTTCGTGAAATGGTCCCAGCACTTTTGTTTGTGGGCAGCCGCCAGAACCCTCTCTACCTGACACACTGTAGGGGATGGTACATGTATTTAAACATGCCACATGAACATAAGAGCTCACCATAATCTCAAACATGAGAGGCACACATATGCTTGGCTGAAAAGACTGCATGAGTGGATCACATGTACATACCATAGATACACTTCAGAAGCAAATGTCACTGATCTGTACCTCTAATCAAATGTTTACACATCACGTACAACAGAAAAGATATCAGCAAACCTGATTACTCTTAATGAGAGAAAGCGTACATTTGGGGTTTCTTCTGTCACTAGTGATACTAGATGTGTATCCGATTTCCAGACGATGTGAAACATTTAAGAAGGCTGAATAACTATATTTTTGGCTTAAGCAATATGTGTTAGCTAATTTACTGTTTAAGTCTTACCCTGCATTTTGGGTCTCTTAAGTACATGTGCTAGCGACCATAGGTTTATATCTATCTTGTCTCATACTTTTTTTTCTACTCCAGGTGTATCCTCCATCTTTCACTACCATTAGCGTCTTTTCTTCACATATTCTTTCAGCTTTTCTCTTATCTTCCCATGCCGGTTTTATGTCATTGTCTAACAAGTTATGCTAGAGGTTGGTTTCATAATGTGTATCCAATATAATTCCATTTCTGATTTTCAATCAGGTGTTCAGTCGGGTGTTTTTTTTTTATCTTCTCCAACTGCCTTATTTTATCTCTGCTGCATTCCCATTGGGAATGTCCAAATACACCTGAACTTCAAGTTCCTAAGTTTCGGACTTAGCATAAATTATCTTTTTTTTTTTTAAGACAGACTTTCACAAATGGATGCTTGCGTAGAATATACGGACTGAAGTGGTATGACAAGATCACTAATGTAGAACTCATGACAAGAACTAGACAAGCGTCACAG
>JAMPIV010007596.1:0-51602 GCA_024509875.1 Oreohelix idahoensis | reverse complement strand
CAATCTAAGAAGGATTAGGAGTAAACCAAGTTCTTATTCAATTTTAACTTGTTTCTTACTAAGCTAATAAGGCACAAAGAAATGAAATACAAAGTTCTGATTAAATTTTTGTGTTGCTTATTGTAAAATTTTGAAAGATGGTAATTAGTTAACACAAATTGTCAAGTTGAATTTTTATCGTGCCTTCAATCTTGGATAGTGTAACTTTGCTGAGCAAGTTTAGGATAAAATTTTTCATTTTCTGTTGACTGTATAACTATCATTGCTGCGGTAAATCTTATTGCAGACGTGACTGTAAAAGTTCATGCAAGATCTTCCTTCCTTCCTTCCTTCCTGCCTTCCTTCCTTCCTTCCTTCCTTCCTTCCTTCCTTCCTTCCTTCCTTCCTTCCTTCCTTCCTTCCTTCCTTCCTTCCTTCCTTCCTTCCTTCCTTCCTTCCTTCCTTCCTTCCTTCCTTCCTTCCTTCCTTCCTTCCTTCCTTCCTTCTTCCTTCCTTCCTTCTCCTCCCTCCCCTCCCTCTCTCCCCCCCCCCCCCCCCCCCCCCCCCCCCCCCCCCCCCCCCCCCCCGCCCCCTCCTCCCCCCCCCCCCCCCCCCCCCCCCCCCCCCCCCCCCCCCCCCCCCCCCCCCCCCCCCCCCCGCCCCCCCCCACACACCCCCCTCCCCACCACCCCCCACCCCCCCCCCCCCCCTCCCCCCCCCCCCCCCTCCCCCCCCACCCCCCCCCCCCCCCCCCCCCCTCTCCCTTCCTTCCTTCTTCCTTCCTTCCTTCTTCCTTACTTCCTTCCTTCCTGCCTTCCTCCTGCACTGCTCTCGACTCTACCTTCATCATCTCTCTTACTCTCATCCTATCTCTCATTTACCTCATCCTGACTCATCACCTTCCTTCCCACATTCTCTCTTCTTCCTTTCACTTGCCTTCCTTCTTCCCACCTTCTCTTCCTTCGCCTTCCGTCCTCTCCGTTGAGCTTGAGGCCACCATTTTAGTTGGGTTCAACCTTGCAGAAAGGCTGTGGGCAGAGCACTTTGTGTACTCCTGCATTAGTGGTGTTTCTGTAGTAACATTAATCCTCTTCCCTATCATTGTCACTTTGAGTCTTTACTGAGTGTCTCCAAGGCTCAAAGTTAAACAGATTGGTTCTATTTTTCTCTCACTTCATTTCCAGTTGAATTTAGTTCAGTTTTCTAAGTTTCCACTGTATGTTGTGATGATCTTTTCTCATCACCTCTTGTTTCACGTAGAATTCCATTGCAGTTACTAGTCTGGCAGTATTGAGTTAAATTTCTGTTGTTGATGTTGTTTTTAGGTTTAGTTTTTGTTCTGTGCACAACATGAAAACTGGTGTTTTCTTATGAATGGAATACCCGTTCAACGATGTAGGTTATAATTTGGGTATAAAAGATTCTCTATTCTATATTGGCATGTTACACGGGTTGTTGTTTGGTTTTTGTTCTGTCAGGTGCGGATTTTTCTGCGTTTGTTGTTGGCATTGCTTAATGTCTGTTGTGTTTATTGTATTCACATCAATGGTTTAGGTTTTTATTCCCTTTAGCCTGATACGTTTGTAAAGGGTTTGTAAGTTTTGTTTTATGTATCTTTTTCACCCTTTTTTATTTGGGGCAGTTGACATTATGTTAAATGCATTTTCTTAGTTTTTGGCTGATTTTTTGGATTTGTAGTTTTTTTTTTTTAATTTGCAGTTTATTGCTTTGCTAATTCTGTTTTCTTTGTGTCAGTGTTTTTTTTTTTTCTCACTTTCTTCTCTGGCACCATTTTCTTCATCATGTTATTTTTTCGGATAATCTGACCAAGTTGCTGGTATAAAAGGTGCTGTGAAGACACAGAGGTACAAGTTTAGAAAAAAAATTACGTTTCATTATATGTTTAGTGTTACATTTAAGGTTATGTGTCATCTTACTTTAAATTTTAATTTGTATTTATAAAGGTAAAATTCCCGTTACACGGCCCAATGAGCATCATATTGGGAATATGGTGTTAGGCCCATATTTTCTCGACCATCTGCATCAAGCGGCCACTTTACCTTCCCAGAAGTTACTGTGGTACCATTTCATGAGGCTCGTTAGACCCCGGAGCCGGTGTGCGGTCTAAAAAATCCCGCCTCAAATCGGGATTCGAACATGGACCACCGAGTAGGAAGCCAGTGCACTAACCACTGTGCTCCCGTGGCTACTATTATATTTTTTATTCCTATATATATTTTAGAAATATTAGAAAAATTGTGTGTTTGCTGCATTATTCTAGCCACTGGAATTCACCCCATGTTTTTCTCATCACCTTTAGCTCTGTGGGATTTCCATTCAGTGCTAGTCTAGCATATTTGGAGTTCATATTCTGTGTTAGATGTGTGTATCTTTCAATGTGTTTCTTTATGTCATGTTTAATTATTTGCTTTCTTCTTGCCATTATTCTTCATTAGATTTATTCTTTTCTGACCATCTGGGATTCAAGTTATATGCGTAGTCATCCCTCTTATACCTTGGGTGTAGAGGTTTGGCAGAGAGAACGCCATACTATCAATCAGCTGTTCTTTCTCCTGGGCCTGGGTTCCAATTTAGTCCTGGGTCCTTCTGGATTGTTAGTGTTGTCCTCTCCCAGCGGAACTCTGGGTTACCAGGTTTAAAATCCGTGCTGGCAAAAGACAGTGGTGCTTTTTTTTAAATTTAAAAAAAAAAAATTAAACACATTTACTATGATTATATGTTATGTTGATTTGTTACATTTAATGTGTTTGTAATGTTAGTTAAATGTTAGTTTATTATTTATTAGAATAATTGTGTATTTGTTGTTCTTAGTCTAGCCTTACACTAGTAGGATTAACAGTAATTTATTTTCACTTATGTTATTGTTTTTCAGTTGCTATGTTTCAGTCAAAATATAGGAATACTGCCCACAATGGGCAAGTCCTGATACAATGTGTATGTTGAATGCTTTTAAGCACCAAATCACATTTAACCCTAACCCTGGTTTGTCTGCTCTTGCCTGTGATAACTTACCAGACCGTTTAAATAATGCTCTAACCTTATTTTTTTGGGGCAATAATGTATTATTTATAGTATAAAAAAACAAAGGGTAAAAATGTAAATGGGGCAAAACTATTGATGGTGCATGTGGTAATCTGTTTCCAGAATTCACACTTGTTTGTTGTTTTTCAGCAGTCTTCACAAATGTTACACCATTTTAATACAAGCATATGATAGGCAGTTATTAGCCAGTTGTTCACAAATGATTGAGCTGCGTTGGTATAGCTTGCAGTCCTTTTTAGAGCTTCATTATGTTAGCAGATAGATCAGTAGATAACCCTTATTTTAGTCCTTTTCAGGACTTTTAGTATTTAATGCTGTACTATACTAAAAACATATTTCATCTATTCTTTGAATGGCCAAGGTGTTGTGATATAACAACAAAAAGAAATCTCTGAGTTCTGCTGGAAAAATTAACAGTGGTTTGGTTCTGTACTGATCTTATTTGTGCCAGGAAATGAAGCTGGCGATTTGATGATTTTATTTTTGTTTAAACTTGCATAACAATATATTTATGTCTATAGTTTTGGTTTGAATTAGTGCATTTTGTTTTACTTTATTCTAATAAATTTACTAACGCAAGTGTCTTGGAGTGTAATATAGATAGATACATCAGTTATTTATTATTATTCATATTATTTTCCTCATACTTTCTAAAACTAATTTAGTATGGGGTTTTTCCCCATTACTCTTCTCATGAAGTACGGGGAAGCTTCTGTTGAATTGGGAGGTAAACAAAATTCACTAACGAGTGTGCAGTTAATTTTTTGTTATATGCTGTACATATTTATTTGCTTTGGGGCTTTGAGGGACTGAATGGATGGGTAGCACTTCGTTCCCCTTTCCCCCCATTCCAGCTCATTACTTTAGGTCACTTCTGAACAATCAGATTGTATCTGCAAAAATATTGTTCTAAAAAAAACAACTTTAGAAATTGTGCTAACCAGAATGTATGCTGTAAAAAAACTCCTTACTTACTAAAAAAAAATTCGTATACGCGTAATGCTAAAATCTCCTAATACCAAGCTGAATAGTTGCTTTATCAGAATGTATACTGCTAAAACTGTATACTGACAAAACTGCTATACTTGCTTTTTTTTTTATTTTTTCTTTTTTATTAGCTTTATTTTTGCTTATTGAAACATAATTTTATTGCTATAACTCCGGTGCGAAGCATCAGCAGACAGGGTCCTCCACTGCTCTATATCCTCAGCAATGCGTACAAGTGTGGAAAAACCGTGTCCTGCCCATTCTTTGATGTTATCAGCCCAGGATTTTCTCTGCCTTCCTCTTCTCCGTTTACCTTCGACTGTTCCCTGAAGGATCGTTTTCGAAAGGGAGTCATGACGAGTTACATGCCCAAACCAGGCAAGCTTTCGACGTTTCACTATTGACAAAAGTGGTTCTTGGTGGCCTGCATAGGTGTTTATCGTCTCTCTAACATAGACATTTGTTTTGTGCTCTTTATAGCAAATGCGCAAAATTCTTCTATAACATTTATGCTCGAAAGCCTGAATCCTTCGCTCCGTATCTGCAGTGAGTGTCCAGCCCTCACACCCATACAAGAGAATAGATAATAGAAGTGATTTGTATAATTTGATCTTCACAGGAAAACTGATGTTACTTTTCCAGATCACATTCAACCTTGTCATGGCAGCTGAGGCCATCTCAAGTCTTGTCTTGATTTCTTTAATTGATCTTCCATCACTACATATAGTGGACCCGAGATATTTAAAGGTGTTAACTTCTTCTAACGTTTGCCCATTTAACGTAATGTTGGTCGGAACATGTTTCTTATGGCTATTCACCAATATCTTGCTTTTTTCTATATGAATTTCCATCCCATACGTTCTTGTTACTTTCTCCAGTCTAGAGGTAAGGTCTTGAAGTTCTGATTCTGTTCCAGCTATCAGATCAATATCATCAGCAAAACGTAGGTTGCACAGAGGTCGGCCTCCAATCGATATGGTTGATTTATAATCGTAGAGAGCCTCCTGCATAATATGTTCTAGATAAATATTAAAGAGCACTGGGGACAGGATACATCCCTGCCGAACTCCTACAGTTGTTTTGAAAAATTCTCCAATGTCGTTGCTTGCAAAAACAGCACTGCTTGCGTCCTTGTATAGTGCTTCAATGATATCTATGATGTTGGTATCAAAATTGAATTTTCTCATTACTTGCCATAAGCCTTCATGCCAGACTCGATCGAAGGCTTTTGTGAAATCGATGAAGTTATGGTATAAATCGTGTTGATGTTGGAGATGTTTTTTCGATTAGTAATCTAATATTGAAGATTTGTTCTGAGGTACTTCTTTTTGGTCTTAAAGCCCTGCCTGTTCTCTGACAAGATTTCTTCTGATTTCTGTTTTATTCTGTTCAAAAGTATATCCTTAACATCACCTTACTTGGATGACTAATAAGGCTAATGGTTCTGTAGTTCTTGCACATTTTTTAGATTTCCTTTCTTTGGAAGAGCGGTATTTTTACTAATGGACTGCGTCCAATTCTTTTGGCCATTTTTTTGTACTCCATATTTTCTGGCAAATTGTTGTCATGATTTTTTAATATATTGGTCCTCCATATTTCAAGAGCTCTGCTGGGCTATAATTATCCACCCCCGGTGGACCTTACTATTTTCATCGAACATATAGCCTCTTCTCCAACTTCTTCCCGTAATATTGCTGCATTTCGAGTTCCTGTTTTCGCTCACTTAATGTTGTTTAATATGCCTAAGTCTAGTGTCAAGTTTACAGTCTATATAATTGCTTTACAATTTTCTGTCTCAACTTCTCGTTACAGCTGTTTTTAATTGAGCAGAGCCCATTGCTATTATACTAGAAAGTTTAACCTGGGCTGTTGGGGTTTGATAGTTTTTCTATAATGTCTAAAAGCTGCCTTGCTGTTACCCTTTTATTAGCCTTTAAAAATATATTTCCTAATAAGGGAGGGGGTCGAGCCACAGTGAAAAGCTGGAAGATTTCGCATACCTAATACATAGGATTACTTGCAAAAAAGCTTAGCATTGATGGTATATGCTATTGGTTGCCATGGAAATGGCAGCCATACTGGATCTAACTCCTGTATGGTCAATTTATAGGCTGTTTTAGTTGTGATGTTATGAGCGGCCAAGTTCGTATATGAGCTAATTCTTTTATTATAAAACTTTTGTCAGATTAACAATTTTGATTAATTTAGTAGATTCTGAGATATTAGAACTTTAAAAATAGTAACAATTTTTCTGAATTTTACAAATCATTGGGAATAAATCAAAATTTTGATAAAGATAACAACAAATAAGGATAAAATAATTATCACAGGAATTATTCAACAATTTGACAAAGAGCGATTACTACACCCGACTTTTAAAATATCATGGATAAAAAAGAGGAGTAAAGATATTACAATCTTGAAGGGCAAACCTATATGCCAACAGATGGGACTAGGACAACAGTCGGATTTTGCAAAGAAAATGGGAAAATCATGAGACGTGGGACAATGGAAGGGATCTGTGCCACATCTCATGTTAGATTGAATAAGAACATAATCAAGATAAAAGAAAATTAGTAACATGAAAACCCAAGGTTCTGAGAAAGTCATGTTATACTTCATGGAAATAGTCACAATTTTCTTTTAAAGAAAATACAAATTGGAAATTATTAAAAAAAACACCTTTTTCTGTGTTTAGAATGCATGATTTTGATCATATTTCGATTTCAGGAGAATATATCACAAAATAGACTAATCAAATTTTAATTTTTGTCATGTTTTGTCTTAAAATTGACAGCCTTAACGTCTTGTGAGTTATTATACTATTCATCTCAGGTAGATTATAATTTGATTATATATCATTGCCCTTTAACTTCTAGAGTGTGGACCATCTCTGTAGCTTGTCCCTCGCAGGAAGCCAGTATTTTCTATTCTTTGTAGCAATTTTTTTTGGGATTTGGCTTTTTACAGCTCAAGTAACCCATATAAGTTGACTCTTGCACTTTTATAATTGCTCCTTATTTTTTTTTTCACATTAAAAACGTGACCTTAATGAGGAATATCTCAGTTGAGATAGTTTAAAGAATCAAGCCAGATTTGCATGCTGGAAACTGTGAAAGGGCACAGTTGAGGCACAATGCTAAGGATCAAACAGTGATATTAAAGAGATGACTAATAAATAAACAACCTGATGCAGTTTTTCTACCCAAGTTTTTTATCACCAAGGACACAGATTAAAAGGGGTGACCTCTTTGCAGTGACTTTCAGCATGAAATTGATTTGAAGAAGAGGATTTATTTAGAAAAGAATGATTCTAATTTTTGGTTAGATAAAATTAACTAAGCACACTGGCAGGACCTAGGATTTTCCTGTGATTGTTGTGCATTCTCAGGTGAGTTAAGAGTTATGAAATTCCAGTTTCGTTCCCACGGTATTCTATCCTGGCTATGCATGCTTAAAGAAACCTCACATCTGGTTTGAAGTTGGGCTCGCCACCCCGTGGGAAAGAACTAGGAGCAGCATATGTGTATTCCTGCCATTGCAGGGTGGGGGGGGGGGGGGGGGCGGCTAAGGGGGGGGGGTAATTCAGATAGGACATCTAAATTCTAGCTCTCTAAGGAATTCTGAACAGAGCCACTTCCCAGCTCACCTCGCCTTCAGCACACATCTCTTGTGGGATCCTCATGCATGCGGGAAAACCAGGGTAAAGCAGAGTTCAGCCAAGAGCTCAAGTGATTTACCCAATCTTTGTGTGCAGTGTTTTTTCTAGGGTTTCAGACATTTGGCACCACAGGAAGAATTGTGATGTTTGGCTGCTCTGGTGCAGCTTAATGATCCCTGAGCATTGGCCAGGCAACTCCTAGATTTGAACAGTTTGCCTGTTTCTGGATTGTACTGTACAGAGGGTTTCAGGGTCTTGGTTAGTTATCTAATCAGGAATTCAGCCACGAGCAATGTGAGTTCCTTTGAATCTTTGTTTACGTTATCACTCTCACGTCTGTGACGCTGCACATGTAAAAAACTTACAATTTTGCTTTCTTAAAATTATACACTGCACTATGTAACTTTTAAATCTGCATCCACCATGAAATATCTGAATGCCCTGTTTAAGCGGAAGCAAATTACTTTAGTGGTAGTACTTGCTACATTGAAGGATAAACTGATTGGGCATGTGTTGCTCTGAGGGTGTTGTGTTAAAAAAAGATGTGAATAAAATATTTTGTTTCTTCGTTTCAAGGTTCAGGACCACCATGTGGGTAGACAAGGTGATATCCTTTCACTTACTCTTCATTCTCCTTTGGACGATGTCATCAAGGCATGTAAGGAGAGAACAAGAAAGTATCATGGGGGTACTGGAGATGGAGGGGTGACGGGTCTATATTTCGGTGCAGGCAGTTGCTGATGATGTTGCCCTGATTGCTAAATTCAGAGGCACATCTCCAATCTAAACTGCATGTCTGGACTCCAGAAGAGCTGGAGACGAGAGTCTGGACAAGTATACGTCGTTGAAAAAAATGTATTAAAAAAAGAAATAAAAGACAATAAGAAATTAAAGTCTGAGACACAAATAGACTAAGATAAAGAAGGCACCGGTAATATGCAGCTCTAAAACTAAAATCACATGGTGGATAATCACACGAGGAAGAATAGCAAAACATCAGTCTTAAAGTCTTCCGAGAGAACAGGTTCTGGAGCAGGTGCAGTCCAACTTTACATATCTCGGAGCTATTATAAGGACCGATAAGGGAGCATCAAGGAAGAGTCTGACCACTCCGAAAAAGCAGCAGCGGTGGGAGACTTTTTCAGGCCATAAAATCGTGGATTCCCCTCAGCCAAGAAAGAGGTTCGGTAAAAGCTAAATACACACGAAGTGGTACTGCTCTTATCCCCCACGCCCCTCCCCCACCACTACTGCGCCCCCAGTCTGCGACTACAATCTCTGGCCTCGGCAGAGTCGTGGGGCACTCCATGACTACCTATCAACACACCCCCCCCCCCCCCAAAGTCCAAGATCCTACATAACCTCCTAGTAATCTTGAGGCTATCCTGAGGAACAAGTGGTTGACCGAGTAAACAAGGAAGAGAGACATTTGTCCGCAAACCACCAGACGATCCGTCCAAGGTCTAACAATTTCCATCACGCTGCAGACACCAAATAGAACCACGTCACCAACTAAGATGGTCCCTTGGCCATGTCACTCGCACCCCAATGCCCCCCCCGAGAAGCATTCGGCTACCACGACACTCATGACATAGCCATACGCCGGCGAAAACAGAGCCAGGGCATCCAGACCTCCAGGACGAACCCCAGAGGTCCGCTGGGAGGACATACATTAAGACAATCTTTGCAAGGACCGAGCTTGACTAGAATCGGAACCAAGGACCTGGAACGATAGGGATGGGCTGGGGACTACGAATGGTCTATCGGGCTCTCTTATTCCACAACATCTAACCACCTCACGGTAGATGAGGGAACGGGACATAAGTAGAAAGTAAATAGTAATCTGACATCAGGATGTATTCTTGAAATGCCTGTGGATTGAATGAATCATATGACTCTATACATGTTTTTTAACAGTCACTAATCAGCGAAGGCACCGTCTTTCCACAGCACTATGGCAAGCAACGAATATAGACAGGACTATAATCACTTTGTCTTGTAATATTGTAGTCCTTTGCCTAAAATATTGATTACTTCATTATGTGCTTAATGGTGTTTACTGCACTGTTTCAGGCTGAAGGTTTCAACGAAGCAAATGAGGCAGGTACACGAAACTCCCCCATCTCACCATCCAGCATTTTTTAGACTGGACATATGCAAAAAGCGCCATACTGTTTTGTTTACTCACGAATTATTTTTATAAGAATATACACCCCACCCTATGTTTTAATTATAAATATCTTTTGTTGATGATTAGTGTGAGTATTTTTTAGATACTCACAACTAGAACAATCAACAAAAAAGATATTTTTAGATAAATACACTCTGACCCTTATCTTAAAAAATACATCAGATAAACAAAAAACAGTAAATTTTTGCATAGGCCATCGGAAAAATCCATAAACCAGATTAAGTTTCGTGTAGTCTAAAAAAATTTATAAAACAATGAAACAAGTTATTAAAAATTTAGCACATAATGAAGTAATCATATATTTTAGAAATTCCTTGTTAGTATGACAAAGTCTAAGTCTGTCTAAATGATACAGGGTAGGGGTGCCTTTATTATGTGACTGTTAAGACTAGCAGGTATAGAGCATATGGTTACAGAGAACAGAAGAAACTTACTTACTTAGTCGTTCCCCTTCTACCGTGAGGTGTAGAGGTTTGGAAGAGAGAGCGCCAGACCATTCTATCAGCTGTCTTCTTCCTGGCCTGGTTCCATTCTAGTCCTCGGTCCTTCAAAGATTGTCTAATTGTTGTCCTCCCCAGCGGACTCTGGGTCGTCCTGGAGGTCTGGATCCCTGGCTCTTTGTTTCCCACATGCTTGTCGTGGTAGCCGATCTTCTCCCATTCTGCAGACATGGCCAAACCATCTTAGTTGGGACTGTTCTATTTGGGTCTGCAGCGGATGGGATTTTAGGCCTTGACGGATCGTCTGGTTGCGGACCATGTCTCTTCTTGTTACTTCGACCACTTTCCTCAGATACCTCATTTCTGAGGTTTGGATCTGACTTTTGTGCGTTGTAATCATTGCCCACGACTCGCATCCATTAGTCAAGACTGGGACATAGGTGGAGCGGTATACAGCCATCTTCGTTTTCTTACCAACCTCTTTCTTGCTGAGGAATCCACGATTTATGGCCTGAAAAAGTCTCCCAGCCGCTGCTTTTCGAGTGGCCAACTCTTCTTTGATGCCTCCCTTTCGGTCTATAATAGCTCCGAGATATTTAAAGTGGGTCCCACCTGCTCCAGGACCTGTTCTCTCCCAACTTAATCTGATGTTTTCTTTCTTCTCGTGATATCACCATGGATTTTGTTTTAGAGCTGCTTATGACCATCCCTCTCTTCTCCAGCTCTTCCTTCCAGACTTGCAGGTTAGGATTGGAGATGTGCCTCTGATTTAGCAATCAGGGCAACATTCATCAGCAAATGCCAGCTCCGAAATATTAGACCTGTCTCATCTTCCAGTACCCCACCTGAATACTTTCTTGTTCTCTCCTTACATGCCTTGATGACATCGTCCATAAGGAGTATGAAGAGGTAAGGTGATATCGGATATCACCTTGTCTTACACCCAGTGGTGGTCCTGAACCTCTTGAACAGAAGAAACAAATATATTTATTCACATATTTTTTTTTAACACAACACCCTCAGTGCAACACATGCCCATCAGTTATCCTTCAATGTAGCAAGTAACTACCACTAAAGTAATTTGCTTCTCTTAAACAAGGACATTCAGATATTTCATGGTGGATGCAGTTTTAAAATTACATAGTGCTGTATAATTTTAAGAAGCAAAATTGTAAGTTTTTACATGTGAAGCTGTCACCGAGACGTGTGTGTGATAAAGTAAACAAAGGATTCAAAGGAACTCACATTGCTCGTGGCTGAATTCCAGAGTTAGATAACTAACCAAGACCCTGAAACCTCTGTACAGTACATCCTGGAAACAGGCAACTTTCAAATCTAGAGTTGCCTGGCCAATGCTCAGGGATCAATTAGCTGCACCAGAGCAGCCAAACATCACAATTCTATTTTCCTGTGGTGCAAAATGCTGAGAACCCAACACTGCACACTAAGATTGGGTAAATCACTTGAGCTCTTGGCTGAACTCTGGCTTTTACTGGTTGCCCGCATGCATGAGGATCCCACAAGAGATGGGTGATGAGCGAGGTGAGCTGGGAAGTGGCTCTGTCAGAAATTCCTTAGGAGAGCCTAGTAATTTAGATGTGCATATCTGAATTACCCCCCCCCCCCCCCCCACTCCCCCCCCCCTCCCTCCCCCCACCCCCCCCACCCCCCCCCCCCCCACCCCCCCCACCCCCCCCCCCCCCCCCCCCCACCTGCAATGGCAGGGGAATAACACAGTATGCTGCTCCTAGTTCTTTCCCTCAGCCAACTTCAAACCAGATGTGAGGTTTCTTTAAATGCATGCAGAGCCAGGATAGAATACATGGGAAAGAAACTGGAATTCATAACTCTTTAACTCAACCTGAGGAATGGCACAACAATCACAGGAAAATCCTAGGTCTGCCAGTGTGCTTAGTTAATTTTATCTAACCATAAATTGAAATCATTCTTTTCTAAATAAATCCTCTTCTTCTAAGATCATTTTCATGCTGAAAGTCAGCTGCAAGAGGTCACCCCTTTTAATCTGTGTCTTGGTGATAAAAAACTTGGTAGAAAAACTGCAATCAGGTTTGTTTATTTATGTTGTCATCTCTTTAATATCACTGTTGATCCTTAGCATGTGTGCCTTCAACTGTGCCCTTTCAGCAGTTTCCAGCATGCATATCTTGGCTTGATTCTTTTAACTATTCTCTAACGGAGATATTCCTCATTAAGGTCACGTTTTAATGTGAATAAAAATAAGGAGCAATTATAAAAGTGCAAGAGTCACTTATATGGGTTACTTGAGCTGTAAAAAGCCAAATCCAAAAAAAAATTGCTACAAAGAATAGAAAATACTGCTTCCTGCTAGGGACAAGCTACAGAGATGGTTCCACACTCTAGAAGTTAAAGGGGCAATGATGATATAATCAAATTATAATCTACCTGGAGATGAATATATATAACTCACATGAAGTTAAGGCTGTCAATTTTAAGACAAAACATGACAAAAATTAAAATTTGGATTAGTCTATTTTGTGATATATTCTCCTGAATCGAAATATGTCAAAATCATGCGTCTAAACACATAAAAAGGTGTTTTTTTTAAATATTTCCAATTGTATTTTCTTAAGAAATTGTGCTTTTCCATGAAGAAAAACATGACTTTCTCAGAACCTTGTTTTCATGTTACTAATTTTCTTTTATCTTGCTTATTTCTTATTCAATCTACATGAGATGTGGCACAGATCCTTCCATTGTCCCACGTCCATGTTTTCCCATTATCTTTGCAAATCCACTGTTGTCTAGTCCCATCTGTGCATATAGGTTGCCCTTCAAGATTGTAATATCTTTACTCCTCTTTTTATCCATGATATTTTAAAGTCTGGTGTAGTATTCCTCTTTGTCATTGTTGCATAATTCTGGATAATATTTATCCTTATTTTTGTTATCTTATCAAAATTTTGCTTTATTCCCAATATTGTAAAATTCAGAAAAATTTGTTACTATTTTTAAAGTTCTATATCTCAGAATCTACTAAAGTTATCAAAAATTTAATCTGACAAAAGTTTTATAATAAAATAATAAGCTTTCATATACGAACTTTGGCGCTCATAACATAACAAATAAAACAGCCTTAGTAAATTGACATACAGGATTAAATCCAATATGGCTGCCATTTCCATGGCAACCAATAGCATAATACCATCAATGCTAAGCTTTTTGCAAGTTAATCCTATGTATTTGTATCGAAATCTTCCAGCTTTTCACTGTGGCTCTACCCCCTCCCTTTTTAGAAATATATTTTAAAGGCTAATAAAAGGTAACAGCAAGGCAGCTTTTGACACATTAAGAAAACTATCAAAACCCCAACAGCCCAGGGTAACTGTCATAGAAGATAGCAATGGGGCTCTGCTCAATGAAAAAACAGCTGTAATGAGAAGGTGGACAGAATATTGTAAAGATTTATATAACTGTAAACTTGACACTGACTTAGGCATATTAAACAACATTAAGTGCGAAAACAGGGAACTCGGAAATGCAGCAATATTACGGGAAGAAGTGGAAGAGGCTATATGTTCGATGAAAGGAGGGAAGTCACCGGGTGTGGATATTATCCACAGCAGAGCTCTTGAAATATGGAGGACCAGATATAGTAAAAATCATGACAACAATTTGCCAGAAGATATGGAGTACAAAAAAATGGCCAAAAGAATGGACGCAGTCATTAGTAATACCGCTTCCAAAGAAAGGAAATCTAAAAATGTGCAAGAACTACAGAACCATTAGCCTTATTAGTCATCCAAGTAAGGTGATGTTAAGGATACTTTTGAACAGAATAAAACAGAAATCAGAAGAAATCTTGTCAGAGGAACAGGCTGGCTTTAGACCAAAAAGAAGTACCTCAGAACAAATCTTCAATATTAGAGTACTTATCGAAAAACATCTCCAACATCAACACGATTTATACCATAACTTCATCGATTTCACAAAAGCCTTCGATCGAGTCTGGCATGAAGGCTTATGGCAAGTAATGAGAAAATTCAATTTTGATACCAACATCATAGATATCATTGAAGCACTATACAAGGACGCATTAAAGCGCAGTGCTGTTTTTGCAAGCAACGACATTGGAGAATTTTTCAAAACAACTGTAGGAGTTCGGCAGGGATGTATCCTGTCCCCAGTGCTCTTTAATATTTATCTAGAACATATTATGCAGGAGGCTCTCTACGATTATAAATCAACTATATCGATTGGAGGCCGACCTCTGTGCAACCTACGTTTTGCTGATGATATTGATCTGATAGCTGGATCAGAATCAGAACTTCAAGACCTTACCTCTAGACTGGAGAAAGTAACAAGAACGTATGGGATGGAAATTAATATAGAAAAAAGCAAGATATTGGTGAATAGCCATAAGAAACATGTTCCGACCAACATTACGTTAAATGGGCAAACGTTAGAAGAAGTTAACACCTTTAAATATCTCGGGTCCACTATATGTAGTGATGGAAGATCAAGTAAAGAAATCAAGACAAGACTTGAGATGGCCTCAGCTGCCATGACAAAGTTGAATGTGATCTGGAAAAGTAACATCAGTTTTCCTGTGAAGATCAAATTATACAAATCACTTGTATTATCTATTCTCTTGTATGGGTGTGAGAGCTGGACACTCACTGCAGATACGGAGCGAAGGATTCAGGCTTTCGAGCATAAATGTTATAGAAGAATTTTGCGCATTTGCTATAAAGAGCACAAAACAAATGTCTATGTTAGAGAGAAGATAAACACCTATGCAGGCCACCAAGAACCACTTTTGTCAATAGTGAAACATCGAAAGCTTGCCTGGTTTGGGCATGTAACTCGTCATGACTCCCTTTCGAAAACGATCCTTCAGGGGACAGTTGAAGGTAAACGGAGAAGAGGAAGGCAGAGAAAATCCTGGGCTGATAACATCAAAGAATGGGCAGGACACGGTTTCTCCACACTTGTACGCATTGCTGAGGATAGAGAGCAGTGGAGGACCCTGTCTGCTGATGCTTCCACCATGGCACCCCTACGACCCATGACGGGTTACGGGCTGAGATGATGAGATGATGATGATTTTAAAGTTAGAAAGTTAAAATACTAGGATGAATTTATCTTCATAAAATCAAATGTATTCATTACAGCTAAACTGAATGTATACACATCATTACAGGTAAGACATAAAGCAAATAACCTATAAAATAAAACAAAACCTCAGCACCTAGCAATAATGAATGGTTTAAAAGGAATGTTAAAAGTATGCAAAAATAAACAGACAGGATAAAAAATTTCTAAAGTTTGACTGTGGAAAGAGTTTTAGTACATATTCTGGTTATAAACAATTTCAAAAGCCTATTTTTAAAGAGTTTTAGCAGTACAGGAGTTATAGCAATAAAATTATGTTTCTAAGCAATTTATAATGCTTTTTTTTTAAAAAGAATTTTAGCAGTATAGCAGTTTTAGCAGTATATCAGTTTTAGCAGTATACATTCTGAATATAAGCAACTTTTCAAGCTTGTATTTAGGAGTTTTAGCATTACAGAGTATACGAGTTTTAGTAGTACAGGAGTTTTTACAGCATACATTCTGGTTATGCACATTTTAAGTTTGTTTTTAGAACAATTTTTGCAGGATACAATCTGGTTTGTTCAGAAGTGACTAAAGTTATGAGCTGGAATGGGGGTAAAGGGGAACGAGAGTGCAACCAATCCATTCAGTCCCCTCAAAGCAAGCAAAGCAAATAAATATGTACAGCATTTAACAAAAAATTACTGCAGCACTCAGTTAGTGAATTTGTTTACCTCCAATTCAACTGAAGTCCCAGTTACTTTCATGAGAAGAGTAAAGGGGAAAAACCCAATACTAAATTAGTTTTTAGAAAGTATGAGGAAAATATATGAATAATAATAAATAACTGATGTATCTATCTATTACAGCTCCAAGACACCTTGCGTTAGTATATTTATTAGAATAAAGCAAAATGCACTAGATTACAAACCAAAACTATAGACATAATAGATATTTGTTATGCAAGTTTAACAAAAATAAAAAATCAGCAAACGCCAGCTTCATTTCCTGGCACAAATAAGATCAGTACAGAAGCAAACCACTGTTTATTTTTTCCAGCAGAACTTCAGAGATTCTTTTTGTTGGTTATATCACAACACACTTGGCCATTCAAGAATAGATGAAATATGTTTAGTAGAGTACAGCATTAAATACTCAGTCCTGAAAAGGACTAATAGTATCTATATCTGATCTATCTGCTAAAAAATGAAGCTCTAAAAAGGACTGCAAGCTATACCAACGCAGCTCATATCTTTTAGTGAACACTGGCTAATGAACTGCTATCATATGCTTGTATTAAAATGGTGTAACATTTGTGAAGAACTGCTGAAAACAAAAACAAGTGGTGATTCTGGAAACAGATTACACATGCACCTGCATTATAGTTTGCCCATTTACATTTTGACCCTTTATATGTATATAAATTAAATATTACATTAATGCACCAAAAAAATAAGTTAGAGCATATTAAAAGGTCTGTAAGTATCAAAGGCAAGAGCAGACATAACCAGGGGTTAGGGTTAAATGTGATTTGTCTTAAAAGCATTCAACATACACATTGTATCTGGACTTGCCATTGTGAACTGTTGAACTGAAACATAGCAACATGAATAACAATAACATAAGTGCAAATAAATTACTGTAATCCTACTAGTGTATGGCTAGAATAAGACAACAAATACACAATTATTCTAATAAATAATAAACTAACATTTAAATAACATTACAAACGACATTAAATGTAACAAATCAAACAAAACATATAATCATAGTAATTGTGTTAGTTTTTTTTTTTAAATTTAAAAAAAAGCTACCACTGTCTTTGCCAGCACGGATTTAAACCTGGTAACCCAGAGTTCGCTGGGAGGACAACACTAGACAATCGCAGAAGGACCCAGGACTAAATTGGAACCAGGCCAGGAGAAAGACAGCTGATTGGATAGTATGGCGTTCTCTCTGGCAAACCTCTACACCCCAAGGTATAAGAGGGATGACTAAGCATATAACTTGAATCAGATGGTCAGAAAAGATTATATCTAATGAAGAATAATGGCAAAGAAGAAAGCAAATAATAAACAGTGACATAAAGAAACACAATTAGAAAGATACACACATCTAACACAGAATATAACTCCAAATTGCTAGACTAGCACTGGAATGGAATCCACAGAGCAAAAGGTGATGAGAAAAACATGGGGTGAATTCTGTGGCTAGAATAATGCAGCAAACACACAATTTTTCTAATATTTTATAAATTATATATAGGATAAATAATATAATAGGAGCCACGGGAGCACAGTGGTTAGTGCACTGGCTTCCTAGCTCGGTGGTCCATGGTTCGATCCCGATTTGAGGCGGGATTTTTTAGACCGCAAACGGCTCCGGGGTCTAACGAGCCTCATGAATTGGGTACCACAGTAACTTCTGGGAAGGTTAAAGTGGCCGGCGTGATGCAGATGGTCAAGAAAATATGGGCCTAACACCATATTCCCAATATGCCTCATTGGGCGTGTAACGGGGTCTTTTACCTTTATAATAAATTAATATTTAAAGTAAGATGACACATAACCTTAAATGTAACACTAAACATATAATGAAAGTAATTTTTTTTTCTAAACTTGTACCTCTGTGTCTTCACCAGCACCTGTTTATACCAGGCAACTTGGATCAGATAGTCAGAAAAAATAACATTGATGAAGAAATGTGGCCAGAGAAGAAAGTGAGAAAAAAAAAAACACTGACACAAAAGAAACAGAATTAGAAAGCAATAGAACATGCAAATTAAAAAAAAAAACTACAAATCCAAAAAATCTGCAAAAACTAAGTAAATGCATTTAACATAATGTCAACTGCAATAAAAAAGGGTGAAAAAGATACAGTAAAACAAAACTTACAAACCCTTACAAACGTATCAGGGCTAAGGGAGATAAAAACCTAGAACCATGGATGTGAATACAATAAACACTACAGACATTAAGCAATGCCACAACAAACGGCAGAAAGATCGCAGCCTGACAGAACAAAAACAAGAAAAACAACCAGTGTAACATGCTATATAGAATAGAGAATACTTTATACCCAAATTATAACCTACATGGGGTTGAACTGGGTATTCCATGCATAAGATAAACACCAGTTTTCTTGTGCACAGAACAAAAAAACTAAACCAAACACTCAACACAGAAATTTAACTCAATACTGCCAGACTAGTACTGCAATGGAATCTACAGAACAAAAAAAACAAGAGGTGATGAGAAAGATCATTCACAACATGACAGTGAACTTAGAAACTGAACTAAATTCAACTGGAATGAAGTGAGAGAAAAATAGAACATCTGGTTTAACTTGAGGCCTTGGAGACAGCTGCAGTAAAGACTCAATGTGACAATGATAGGGAAGAGGATTAAGGTTACTACAGAAACCACTAATGCAGGAGTACACAAAGTGCTCTGCCACAGCCTTTCTGCAAGGTGACCAACTAAAATGGTGGCCTCAAGCTCCAAAAGGAAGGAAGGAAGGCGGGAAGGAAGGAAGGTGGGAAGGAAGGAAGGCAAGGAAGGAAGAAGGGAAGGTGGGAAGGAAGGTGGGATGTCAGGAAGGAATGAAGGGAGGGAGGGAGGGAGGGAGGAAGGGAGGGAGGGAGGGAGGAAGGAAGGAAGGAAGGAAGGAAGGAAGGAAGGAAGGAAGGAAGGAAGGAAGGAAGGAAGGAAGGAAGGAAGGAAGGAAGGAAGGAAGGAAGGAAGGTGGGATGGCAGGAAGGAATGAAGGGAGGGAGGAAGGAAGGAAGGAAGGTGAGAGGGAGGGAAGGAAGGAGGAAGGAAGGAAGAAGGGAAGGTGGGAAGGAAGGCGGGAAGGAAAGAAGGAAGGAAGGGAGGGAGGGATGAAGGAAGGAAGGTGAGAGGGAGGGAGGGAAGGTGGGAAGGGAGGAAGGAAGGAAGGTGAGAAGGAAAGGAGGGAGGGAGGAAGGAAGGAAGGTGAGAAGGAAAGGAGGAAGGGAGGAAGGGAGGGAGGGAGGGAGGGAGGAAGGAAGGAAGGAAGGAAGGAAGGAAGGAAGGAAGGAAGGAAGGAAGGAAGGAAGGAAGGAAGGAAGGAAGGAAGGAAGGAGGGAAGGGAAGAAAAGAAGGAGGGAAGGAAGGAAGGAAGGAAGGAAGGAAGGAAGGAAGGAAGGAAGGAAGGAAGGAAGGAAGGAAGGAAGGAAGGAAGGAAGGAAGGAAGGAAGGAAGATCTTGCATGAAATTTTACAGTCACGTCTGCAATAAGATTTACCAGCAGCAAATGATAGTTATACAGTCAAAGAAAATGAAAATTTTATCCTAACTTGCTCAGCTAAGTTACACTTTCCAAGATGAAGGCAGATAAAAATTCAACTGGACATTGTGTAACTAATTACATCTTTCAAAATTTACAAATAAGCAAACTAAAATTTAATCAGACTTTATTTCATTTCTTTGTGCCTTATTAGCTTTGTAAGAAACAAGTTAAAATTGAATAAGAACTTGTTTACTCTATTCCTTCTTAGATTTACAAGCAAATGATAATTGGACCTAGTTTAATTAAGTTACAAAACCTTTTCCTATGTCACATTATTAAAACGAACAAGTTAGAAAAAAATATGGAAAGCTATGGATGTGAAGCACGTCAAATTACAAAAATGGACAAACAAAATTTTGTTTTTAGTTGGTGAAAATAAAGCCAACATAGTATCAATCAGTGTTAGTCAAACAGAGAGCATGATGCACGCTGGGATGCATACATTTTTTCAAAAGGTTTATGGTGTCATTTGGGGTATAAAAAACGGCACAAAAATTGTGCACTGGATGCAACCACTATAAAGGTAAGGGATCCATAACCACGCCATTTCCACGCCCATTGAGGCATATTGGGAATATGGTGTTAGGCCCATATTTTCTTGACCATCGGCACACTAGGGGTGATGTGGTCAGCATCATGCCGGCCGCCTTAACCTTCCCAGAGTTGCTCTGGTACCCAATTGGGGCTGGGTCGACCCAGGAGCCGTTTGCGGCCTAAAACAATCCTACCTCATCTGGGGATCGAACCATAGACCACTGAGCCAGGAAGCCAGTGCACTAACCACTATGCTACCGCAGCTCCCATGCACAGATACAGATATGATTTTTATGAGAAAAATATCTAAGTATGAAGTGAGATATGTATTGTTGTTATTGTTGTTCAGAATCGACATCATTGCACTCCAGGCAAACCCCTAGGTGCTAGATATGTAATTAAGTGATAGAAGTAAGTTTAATTTATTTTAAACTTTATTTATGATTAATTTCCATGTTGCTAAAAAAAAAAAAAAAAAAAGATATAGAAAGCTAGCCACACAACAACTGATTTAAAAAAAAAAAAAAACACAAAATGGGCTGTCTTGTTCCCAAGTGTTCCCATTTGGACACATTTTTAGAAGCATTTCATTCCTCTTATCTCTCTCTCTCTCTGCTTCAACAGTCTTGAACTCAAGCCTCTTCATACTCAGCCTCCATCCCACAGTCTCCCTCCCCTGGTCTCCTAGTCCCAGGGCATTGCTAAATATAAAGATGGGCTATCCAGACAATTTCTGATTTTCTTAAGGGCAGTGAGCCCTTAATGATGAGACAATTACAAGATAATTGTTTTATCTGGATTGTGTATAATTTTCTTATTTTTAAAATGAATATTCTGGCCTAATATCTGATTATTATAATTTGTATTTTTTTTTAAAGTACAATAAAACCGATTGATAAAGTGGTTATAGCGGTGGTCTCTTGTGGCAAATGTGCTGGGTTCAAATCACGGTACTGAGACACTCCAGTCTAGCAAGTTTAAAATGGGTACCTGACTCTGCTCTTTGAGTTAGGGAAGGAAAAGGCAGTGAGGAAGGTAACTGGTCACCCCATCTCTCCATGCTGGACCTAGTATGATGAAGTCTCTAACACTTCACTTCTCTATGGCAGTATCTGCTATGGCACTACCTTTACCTTTTACAGTAAAACTCTGGATTTATGTCAATCAAATAACTTTCAATCACTAGTCTTCTTCTTCTTCTTCCATCCTTAGCCACCAACCGTCAAAGCAGTCAGTGGCCAGCACGCCTAGTGGCGTCTTAAGGGCAACAGCAAATTGATTCCTTTGCCATTGTTTCCCATCACGCCTAGTGGCGTCTTTAGGGCAACAACAAATTAATCCATTTGCCGTTGTTTCCGTAATCAAAGTGACTAGCAAACAGGTGATCAGCCCATTTCAATCACTAGTAATCAGAATAAAATGAATCTGTAATAACAGAAAATAAATCATTTTTAAAAAAAAATCAATGACAGCTAATTTTTTTAATGTTGCAATGCTATCATTATTTTCCCACCTGTCACTAGATGTTGTCAGCCTTTCTCTATTCCCATGTCTGTTATCTTTAATATTAATGGCTGTCTAATGTTTAGTCCCACTGCTTAGTATCGAGTGGTTGCTTCTCCAGGCAACGTTACTGGGTTCAAAATCTGGTAGGCTCATGCTCCAGTCTACCCAGATGTAGATGGGTACTTGACTCTTTCTTAAGCTAGAGAAGGCGAAGGCAGGAAGGAAGGGATCTGATCACCCCATCTCATATTCTACTTCTTCTGCGTTCAGTTTGTGGTCATGTTAAATCTGCAGGCCTGTCGCCAGGATGATGTCCACAGTCTTTTCCAGGTCAGCACGGCAGTCCCATAACTTCTGTCTGAACTCAGCAACCTTCTGTCCAGGTCAGATTTCGTGGGTCTTGATGGGATGGGGCAGTTTTGGAGAATGTGTTTCAGGAGTCTGGATTCAGTTCCACGTGGACATTCATTCGCATCAGATATCCTGAGGTGATAGAGATGGCCTAGTAATCTGCAGTGGTCAGTTCTCAGGAGGAAGATGATTGTCTGCTGGTGTCTGTGAAGTTGGGTGATTTGGTCATATCTGTTTTATATATCACCTTCCTTCTTCCACTGGCGGTTGTACTTGTTGTGGATGATGGTTTTAGGTTCTCGATAGGGCAGTGGGTGGCTGAATTGTTCCATTTTACTGCCACTTCTAGATCTCTCTCATTTCCGGTGATTCCACAATGGGAGGGTAATCGCTGAATAGCAATGGTTGATGACCTTTGAATAATGTTAAGCTCAAATCTGATCTCATGCATCACGTTTTTCATTTCTGGTGTTCTGTATTGTTTCCATACCCCATCTCATAAAGCTGAGACCTAGTTTAGTGAAGTCTCTAACACTTCATTTGCCTACGGTAGTATCTGCTACAAGACTATCTTTTACTAATCTGTTACCCATCATCGATTACCCACCAAATATATTCAGAGGCTACAGTAATTAATAACTGATGAAGTATTCCTAACAGCAAGTCTTAAATGTCAGCTATGCCTGCAGCCATGTCATTATTAGTGACATAGCTGTTAACCACGCACACTTGATATCCCACAATTCCCAATGTGCTGAGACTTTTTGCATTTTGAGTTGACCTTTTTTAAATAATGAAAACAAATAACTAAACAAAACCAAATATAAATCATGGAAAAAAAACTCTTTTTAATGGAACAAGCAAAAATGAATGTGACTGCACAAGAGACCAAGAGTACCCTGAGAAGTATATACTTACACCACCGAACGAACAACCAATAGCATTCCATCACTTAATGGAAAAGATGAAAACTAGAAAAACATCAATCAGAAACATATTCTTTCTTTACAGACTTTATTAATATACTCATTTTTTTTCCAAGGGCTATTAAAACTATACCATATTCTAAGAAAATACTTTGTATTCTAATAATCTAAGACTATATAAATAGAGAAGGATGATGAAATATATATATGGAAAGTAAAATATACACATAGATATATATCCTCAGCAATTAGATCTCAATTAAGCAGTTGCATCAGTTCCCAACCTTCACTACAAACAAAAACTGATAACCCTTACTTTGTGCCTTTAGATTTACTATACATTTCAAAGTATTATTTATAATATTTTCACATGATGTTACTTAAAAAAACCAAAAAGTGATTGAGAAATTCTATTTTTTTTTTTTTTTTGGTAACAACACTTCTTCACAAAGACACATGGATATAAGAAAGAGAGAAAGGACACAGCAAACATAATAATAATTAATAAACAAAGACAAATAGTGAACAAGAATGGAACTTACCATTTTCAATATATTTTTTCTCTCCTTTACAGTTTCAGTTTTACAGCACACCCCTACACTATTTATACATTCTAGTTTGCCAGTTTGGCTACATCTGCTGATCTATTTTTCACAGTTCTATTACAACATTGTGCATCCAATCTAATAATGCAATAGTAAATAAGAGAATAAAAAAAAAGAAAGAAAGAATATAAATGCTGTGAGTGAGTATACATGACAAGGACAACATTAAAAACTACAACATGATTAAGAAAAGAAATTATTCCTGTCACAGTGTGTCATTACATCTTCAAGTGACAGAAAGACAACAAATTACTGTAAAGGCTTCATGCTGACTTCTACGTTATATTTAACTTACTTTTCTTCTGTTCTGTTAACCAAAGCCAGCCTTCCATAGTCCCAGGCAATTTTTCTCAGTATGGTGAACAGTAACAACAGACACTAGAAGAATAATGTAGAGAACATGAGAAGGGGGACACTGACAGATGACATTACCTCTCAACTAGTACAGAAGAGGGATCATCTGTACAGGAATTTTTTAATGTTGTTGGTGTACAGCTGTACAAGAAGTGTGTACATGTTTTTTTTTTTTTAAGTACATTTTTTTTCCCTCTTTAAAATAACTTTTTTTTAAAAACTATTTTTAAATGTTCATCTTCTGTATTACCAATACTTTTGTGTAAAATTTTTTTTAAAAACTTTTTAAGGCTTTTATTGGTATTTCGTACAGGTTTTTTTTTACGGTTGACAGGTTTTTATTGGTATGCCGTACAGGTATTTAGCTCAGGAGATTGACAGGTATGAGATGATCAATGAGTATGTTTGCATACATAGATATTTTTTAGCAACAGTAATTTACATGAGAACAAAGCTTATTAGAATTACCACATTGTATTTGTGCTTTGGTCTTCTACATATGTGTATATATAGAGCAACTTATTCTACCAAAAATTTAAAGTTCACGGGCCATTCATGATAAAAAAATTATTTAAAATAAATGCTCAGTGAAAATGGATGAAAACTGAAAAGTGCTAAATTAAAAATAAAATACAAGAAAAATGAGTATTGAATTTCTATTGAAATAATTTTAGTTTTATTGGGAAGTGATGATGATGATGAACATAATGATGATGATGATGATGATGATGAACATAATAATGATGATGATGATGATGATGATGATGAACATAATGATGATGAACATAATGATGATGAACATAATAATGATGATGATGATGATGATGAACATAATAATGATGATGATGAACATAATGATGATGATGATGATGAACATAATGATGATGATGAACATAATGATGATGATGATGATGATGATAAACATAATGATGATGATGATGATGAACATAATAATGATGATGATGAACATAATGATGATGATGATGATGATGATGATGATGATGATGATGATGATGATGATGATGATGATGATGATGATGATGATGATGATGATGATGATGATGATGAACATAATAATGATGATGATGAACATAATAATGATGATGATGAACATAATAATGATGATCATCACCATCATAATGATAAAGATAATGACAATGATGATCATCATAATGATGACGATGATGATGACGATGATGTCAATGATGATATACTGTATTACACATGTAACAAAGCATAATATAGCCAACAACAATGCCACCTACCACAAACACCACAAGGTTGATGATGAGTGTGTCTGGTATTCCATTATATTTGTCATACAGGAATATGTAAGTCTTATTGTCAAATACGGTCTCACAATTGCTGGGTGATGATTCATTGACTGCTTCCCATAAGGCCATGCTTCAGATGGGTCAGGAAGAACCCGAGCTCCGTTGCTTCAACGCTGGCAGCTCACAATCCAGGTACCACCCACTCAGTCACTAGTTCAATCTGCAATAAGCAAGCTGAAAACAAAAAAACAACAAAAGAAATAGTGAGAGATAAAAATGTAACAGCTGAAAGATATTTAGAATGGTAGACATCGCAATATATATATTTTTTTTCTTCTTGGTTTTCCTCACACAACATCAAGCCACCAATACAGCTGGTCCCCTTGCCAGAAGCCTTCACCAAACATTCATATGCTTTTCCAGCTGTGGTTTCTGTAACAATTTGTTTGACATGATGAGGTTGCCAGCCTCCATACACAACCTCACAATAGTTGTCATACATGAGACATGCCTGACGGTAGGTAGTCCTATTCTTTCTTTGTCTTTTCAGAAACCTCCGAGAACTATCTGGGGCATAACAGACATTGATAAATTGTGATACAAGGCACAGTAAAAAAATATCTTTCTTTCTGTATCTTTAAGATACAGACTTTCATAAACGAACACCTGCGCAGAATAGGATCAAAATGGTTTGACAAGATCACTAATTTCAAACTGATGGCAAAAAACAGACACACACCAGGAGGTGAGGAGAAAACACTGGCACTGACTGAATAAGACATACATTAATTAAACCAGCTGATAGCATTACAAGGCAGTTCTTGTTCTAAAATGGATATGGTCAGGTAAATAGAGAAAAACAAAAAGACACATGGAAAAGAGGACTGGAGACAGATATGAAAAGCATAAAGAAGACAGGAAAAATCTTGAATGGATGGCAGACCATGAATGGATGGCAGACCATGAATGGATGGCAGACCATGAATGGATGGCAGACCATGAATGGATGGCAGACCATGAATGGATGGCGGACCATGAATGGATGGCGGACCATGAATGGATGGCGGACCATGAATGGATGGCGGACCATGAATGGATGGCAGACCATGAATGGATGGCAGAACATGAATGGATGGCAGAACATGAATGGATGGCAGACCATGAATGGATGGCGGACCATGAATGGATGGCAGACCATGAATGGATGGCAGACCATGAATGGATGGCAGAACATGAATGGATGGCAGAACATGAATGGATGGCAGGACAATTGGATGACAGACCATGAATAGATGGCGGACCATGAATGCATGGCAGAACATGAATGGATGGCAGAACATGAATGGATGGCAGACCATGAATGGATGGCAGACCATGAAGGGATGGCAGACCATGAAGGGATGGCAGACCATGAAGGGATGGCAGACATGAAAACTTGCAATGTTTTTGTTGAGGATCTGTGCTCACAACATGAGCTAAAAGCTGCTGACAGAAAATATGGGATGGATGAGTTCCCGTCTAGTGGTCACAAAATGTCATTTCAAGTTCATTTATTCAGAACATAAAGAACAGATTTCAGTGTATTCTGACAAGACTTTTTTCCTGACAGAGTATATCCTACACTCAAACTAATCTCCCCATACAAATCCCTCACTCACACTAATCTCAACACATTTAACACTCACTCAAACTAATTTCCATACATATATCCTTCACTGACTCTAATCTCCACACAAATACAACTACATGTATTCCCACACACATAATACTCACCAACCCTAATGCACCCCATATATATCACTCATCACACTAATAATAAATTATCGCATCAGTACTGCTTTATTCTGTCTCCACTTTTGGCCAAAATTTACCCGAGGTCATATTTTGATATAAAATAGTTTAATCTATCACCGTACACTATATCTGACATCACCGGTGTGACGTACGTCTAGTTTGACTAGTGAATTTTCCCTGATATGATGGATGAGTTAAAGGGACCTTTAGCTTTTCATAACATTAGAACCCCTGAACATTTGTTGTAACTTTTCGTTTGCCAGAACGCATTCCACCGGGACTCATGTAGGATACAGCGACGAGATCAAAGAGACAGACCGAGGGATCTTAGGGGAGACTATCGGCGCTATCAAAGACAGTAGTTTTCCCTGATACGAGACGCAGTTGCTTGCCGCTAATTTCGCGTCTCGGTGTCAATCGAGGAACCGAGCGAACGGGGGAAAGCGAAACGGGCAGCAGCGAGCGGATACGAAGACCAGGGGGCGGCTTCAGCTCTTGATTTGGCGGTCAGATCCCCAAAAGTTCGTGAGATCAAATAAGTTGTCAAGTTTATCATGTCCCACTCAACTTACATTTCATTTTAGCTAAATAGACCATGTAAAACTAGACACGTTATCACTCGCTGGCCAGACCTTTACAGAAGCACTAGCTTTATTGAAATCTTGTTATAGATTTTCCCCTGGATTTTATATATATTTGCAGTGATTTCTAATTCTGTGCAAAGCGGTAATATATATTGTGTAAAGTGATCAGTGGTCTAGCTCAGTCATTCTATTTAAAGGGATTCTGTGTTAATTTAAATCTATTTAATTAAACCATCTCAAGAGTTCCAGTTTTAAATATAATGATCTATCTATTATATTATTTCAAAAGATAATAGATGCTTAAATTAACTTTTAAAGTCGCGAAGGAATTTATAATTAATAAATTCAGTTTAGTCCTAGTTTTATAGATGTGTGTTTTTAACCACTAGAACTCGCGAGACCGTGCCCTCCCATAGAAACTGTTATTAAGAAAAGAGACACAACTACAGATTCATTTTCCAGCGATTACGGGATCCTTTTATGTGCTGACCGCATACCCGATAATCTGGGGCTAGAACTTGAACAAACACTCATACATTTAGTTGAGGTGTAACTGCTGTTGTGTTATTCTATGGAGTGCAAGATTTTTTCACAATCGGTAAGTGAGAGCAAGATGAGTGAAGGCCTTTGCTAGCGCGTGTATGAATGACAGGAAATTAATTCTTTTGTGTGACCATTTTGTTAACTTGCTTACCTGGTAACATATATCTTTTCTGTATACCCTACATTGTTCCTTTAAGTGGGATAGTTGATAATTTGTTAACTCTGTTTAAAACCACCTCCTTTCCATTTGCTTAGTAAAGGGAAGAACAGCTGGGAAGAACAGGTTTTTTTTCTATCACTTATACCTAACTTGGTAACACCTCTTTCAGAGTAATTAACTTTACTGTTAGGTTAACGTACCCGTGTTCCTGATATTATCTATCTCTGGACTGGGTTTGTCTTTGTCTAATGAGCGGGAAGGGCTTAGTCGATACCAATCTTCTTCACCCCTCCCAAACTTGTTATTTGCATTTGTGTACTTATGATAATTTATGTAATATCTGATATTTTTAGTGATTGATGTTTAAAGTGAATAAAATCACCTAAACTCATTTAGTTCTGTGTGTTGGATATACCCAAAGCCCAACATTTCCCCTATTCGTTTAATATAGTTTGTATCAACGTCGTGTGTGTGTTTTGAAAACACCGAATCGGTGTGCGCGCAGATGCGAGTCTGGAAAACTGGCAAATAATTGTTTGACCAGGAGAGTGAAAGAGAAGATTGAGAGACACAATTTGTCGTAAATAAGTCTGTCTTTACTCTCCTCCAGCACGCTGTGAAGTAACTATTAAATCTCTACATTTTCTATCACTGAGCTTTCCATCATCATTTTCCACTCTAAACCGGACCACTATTTCTACGACTCTTTTCTCTCAAAATAAATTTACGACAATATTTGGGGGCTCGTCCGGGATAATTTTGAGATACATTTGATGCACACATATTTGTGGGCTGGTTCTGGGATCTTGAGCTACATTTGAGGCAATCGCATAGCCGGGTTAAAGATATTTTGAGTCTGATTTAGTTTGGGTCTAACTAGGTAGAGTGTGAATGATTTGTCTTTGTGAATTAGGGAAATAAATAAATAATTACACCCCTAGACAAACGTTCTTTAAGTATTTGGGTTGTCCACACAGCATATTTACAGGTTGTTTTCTCTCCACAGCAGTAGAAAGTACAGACAAACAAATATATTTGCTATTTTATTATCCTCTGGCGGAGATAATTCAATTGCTTTCTTTATAAGAGTTGCTGGGATTGCGTGATTGTTTTACAGTCACAAAGGTTTTTGAAGTCAAAAAGAGTTGAGCTTAGCTAAAGACGGATTGTTCTGATTTTGAAAAATTAAGTTAACAACGTCTCATCTCAATAATTGACTTTAGGGACGGAGTTTGTTGTCAGAGATTTAAAATTTAGGGGAAATTTTTTTTTTTTCCTTTTAAATTGTTTTAATATAAATTTTTCTCTACTGTTAGTAAAAGTAGATTCTTTTCCAGTGTAACTTACCATTTAGTGGCATAGTCGCTTGCGTTTAGAGCCTTAATTGCCAGATAATAGCAGCGATAAGTTTGCACAGTACAGGTAGGAGGTAACACAGGTAAATTTGTACTTGTGTTTTTTTCTCTTTTTCTCGTAGCGGTTCAGAGTTCCTCCCTTTCGCGTTTCTTCTTACTAGTTCTCTAAGCATACTTCATCTTATTCTTTAACAATGGCAGAGAGGATAAAGATGAGGTCCATCTTGAGGCTGGAAGCGAAAGAGGCAGGATTAGATGCAGAAGCTGCAAACGCGTTTATTAACCAGGAATTGGAAATATATGACGCGGAGCAACAGAGAGCCGAAGCTGAGAGGAAGGCGGAGCAACAGAGAGCAGAAGCTGAGAGGAAGGAAGAGAAAGAAAGAACAGAGAGGAGAGAAGCCCAGGAGAGGGCAGATAAGAAAGAAGCGGAAGAACGTCTTTTGGAACAGAAGAAAATTGAAGCAGAGATGGAAACTCGCAGAGAGAGAGAGAGAGACAAGGAAAGACAGCATCAACTGGCGCTTAAGGCTCTAGAGAGTCGGGGCGCCTCTACTTCAACTAACGGAGAGCCGTCTTCGCCCCAGTCTCAATCAATGGACCTCTCCACTACTCAATCTGCCCAATTAACTGCTATGTCGTTTTCTTTAGAATCTTTTCCTAGCCCTAACGAAAAAATTGACAGCTACCTAGAAAAATTCGAGAGACTCGCGAATCTTTATGGGTTAGAGAGTACCCGCTGGGCGCTCAAACTTTCAACATCACTGAAAGGCAATGCTTATGACGTGTACACAAAGCTGGGACCGAATCAACATGATTACGACATGTTGAAAAAGGCCTTACTACAGCAGTTTGAGATGACTGCCCGAAAGTTTCTGCAGTTGTTCAGAAACAGCCGAAAAGAGAGCACGGAAACATTTCCCCAGTTCTCTTCACGTCTCACGGGTTATCTGACAAAGTGCATTGAATTATCTGACCTACCTCTTTCATATGAGGGACTCCTCGAACTTGTTCTTGTGGAGCAGATAAAATCCACTTTGTCGAATGAAACGTAGATTTTTGGCTGAACAGGGGGCAGTCAGGCTTGAAGACATACTCAATAAAGCCGAACGCTATAGCAATGCAATGGCCGAACTTCCCAGCACTAAACGTAAACCCACCGATGAGCCATCTCGAAAACAGAATCTAGAACAGGCATCCTATTCTTCCACTTCCTCTCAACATTATAACCAACGAGATAACAATACCCAGAAACCTCCCCAGGAAAAATCGAAATTCTACAAAACCCGATACCCCCCCCCCTCTAACAACAAATTCTGATCAACCCAACAAGCCTACGTGGCAGCGCGGCCACCAAGGTCAAGGAAAAGGGAAGACCCCTACACCAGGAACGTCTGATCAGGGCAAACAAACCGGTGCAAACCGCATTGGATGTTTGCATACAGCCTCGAAAGGTAGAGTCAATGTCAGTGATTCTCAACCTGAGGGGGACCGACCCTCAACTCGAGGAACTGTAATTTTGAACGGTACCTCTACTACTTGTCTTTTTGACACTGGATTAAGTTTTGATTGTATTGTCGCTAGGCACCTAGTCAAACCCGGTCAGGAGACAGAGGAAACCGTCAAACTTAGTGGAGTTTTCAGGAGTGATGCACCCAGGACGCTTCCTATCGCACTGGTAGAAATACACTCTGACTTTGTCAGAGGAGTTATTAAAGCGGCCATAATGGATGATCCGATCTACCCAGTTATCCTGGGATGTAGATATGTGTTCATTGGGAGACCTAAGGAGCCGATTGTGGCAGCGGTAACCACAAGAGGGCAAGCCAAGAAGGAGAGGGAGCCTGCGCCAAACTTGTTGCCGAATGAACTGAAGGAGGCGCAACAAAAGGACCCTACTCTGGCGCCCTGCTTTAAAAAACTGCCCATGGCTAAGGACCCCAGACACAACGGAGACATCTTTTCTAAGGATGGTGTATTGTATCGTAGAACGGGCAACCTGGACACGGGGAATAACCAGCTCCTAGTACCGACGCAGTACAGAAACCAGATCTTAGAAATGGGGCACTCTCTTCCCTTTAGCGGACACATGGGACAAAACGCCACTATTCAGCGAATAAAAAACCACTATATTGGTGGCCAGGAATGAACTCTGACATTGTCAGGTACGTGAAATCCTGCGCCCAGTGCCAACGGGTAGCACCCAAGCACTTGACACCCCCAGTACCTATGGGGCAAATGCCAATAGTAGGGACTCCATTTGAACGGGTTGCTGTCGACATTATTGGTCCTCTGGAAAAGACCAAAAGAAGGAACAGGTTCATCCTGACCTTAGTTGACACTTGCACTATGTGGGCCGAAGCCGTACCGCTACCATGCACTAATTCCAAGCATGTCGCAGAAGCCCTTGTGCAAATTTTTACACGGTTGGGATTCCCTCAACAAGTTTTGACGGACAATGGATCCCAATTCCGTAGCCTGTTAATGGAGGAGATCTTTAAGATCTTGAGGGCCAAACATATCCACACAAGTCCCTACCATCCGGCCGGAAATGGGCTCGTGGAACGTTTTAACGGTACCCTCACCATGATGTTACGTAAGCTGGGTCAGGAGAAACCGGAAGACTGGGACCAATATATATCGGCTGCCTTATTCGCCTACCGAGAGGTACCCCAAGCGTCTACGGGTTTTGCGCCAGCTACACTTTTATTTGGCAGACCTATTAAGGGGCCACTAGAAGCCTTACTTCGGTCCCTGACAGACCAGAAGGCTGACGAGACAGTCGTCTCTGCAAGCAAGTATTATCTGAGCTTAAGGAAAGGCTAAAGCTAGGATGGGATCTAGCTACTACCAACCTTAAGAAAGCCCGCGCTAAAAATACTAAAAGATACAACAAAGCTGCAAAAGAGAGAGAACTACAACCAGGGGAGAAAGTCCTATTGCTACTTCCAACCGGAAGCAATAAACTTCGCATCGGATGGCAAGGACCGTTTACCGTCCTTAAAAAGATCTCACGTACCAACTACAAGATCTCCATCAAAGGAAAGGAGAAGGTCTTCCACATAAATCTGCTAAAGAAATATTTGGAAAGACCGGTGCCATCCTCCGAGCATCTCCTGGCTGTCGCCATAGCAACGGAAGACGAGGAAGATGATGATGGTTGCATGGAGTATCCACTGCAACCCACAGAATCCTTTAAAGATGTCAAGTTCGGCGACAATCTCTCACCAGAACAACAAACAGAAACTAGGGCTCTACTAAAACAGTACAGTGCAGTCTTAACGGATGTACCTGGTCGAACAAACCTCATTGAATTTGATATTAAATTAACAAACGAGACCCCTGTTCAAACCAGAGTTTACCCCATCCCGTACGCTAAAGCTGATGCACTTCGCGGAGAAATAGACAAGCTGCGTCAGGCAGGAATTATCAGTGAGTCTACATCTCCTTACAGCTCGAGTGTAGTGCTGTTGCAGAAGCCCAATAAGGAAGTTCGGCTGTGCATTGATTACAGGTTGCTAAACGCTGTAACGGAATTCCAGCCCGAACCTCTCCAAACTGTTTCTGAGTTGTTCACCAAGCTCAGCAAAGCAAAGATCTTCTCCAAGATTGACCTCAGCAAAGGTTATTATCAAATACCAGTCAAGGAGGAAATTAAACCTTTGTTAGCTTTCAGCACTAGTGAAGGACATTACACATTTAACGTGATGCCGTTCGGTTTGCATAACGCACCAGGAGTGTTCACCAGGATGATGAGGAAGCTTCTAGAACCTTTGCAAAGTCCCCATATCCATAATTTCATGGATGACATCTTAATTGCATCGGAAACCTATGAAGAACATATTGCTACGGTTGCTATGCTCCTCAGGAGACTACAGGAAACGGGTCTCACAGCCAGACCTAGCAAATGTCTCATCGGGTTTGAACAGTTAGACTTCCTGGGGCACACTATTTCTCACGGATGCAGTTGGCCTATTAAGAAGAACGTGGAGAAAATAGTGGCAGCAAAAAGACCCCGAACGAAAAAAAGACGTACGTTCCATCATATCGCTATGTGCATACTATCAGAAGTACATCCAGAACTTCAACGGACTGACGGCACCTCTGACTGACCTCACAAAGAAAGGTTGTCCTGATAAGGTCATATGGGATCAAAAGTGCGAACACGCGTATAGCACTTTGAAAGGACAGTTGTCTGCATACCCCATTTTGAGGTTGCCTGACCTCAAGAAACCTTTTGTACTGAGAGTCGACGCGTCAGGTCAGGGCATCGGGTCAACACTGCTTCAAGCCGATGACAGTGACCTGAACATGCTATTTCCAGTTGCCTATGGCAGTCGGAAATTAAATAAAGCGGAACGGAACTACAGCGTAGTTGAAAGGGAATGTCTTGCTCTGATTGACGGTATCAAACGCCATCATGAGTTTCTTTATGGTACATCGTTCACGGTGCAAACAGACCACGCTCCGTTAGCATTTCTTGGTGCCAATAAAGAATTTAACGCAAGGATCATGCGTTGGGCGCTTCTTTTAAGCGTTTATTATTTCAAAGTGGAATATATTCCGGGAAGACAGAATGTCGGGGCTGATTTTCTGAGTAGAAACTGGTCTACAGAGGAAGAAGAGCAAACTGAAGATACCACTCATCCTAAAATCACCAATCAGGTCACCTCCATTGTCAAAAATGAAAACATGAAAAATGGTTTCATGTCTAAAAGTGGGGACGATTGTGACGTACGTCTAGTTTGACTAGTGAATTTTCCCTGATATGATGGATGATTTAAAGGGACCTTTAGCTTTTCATAACATTAGAACCCCTGAACATTTGTTGTAACTTTTCGTTTGCCAGAACGCATTCCACCGGGACTCATGTAGGATACAGCGACGAGATCAAAGAGACAGACCGAGGGATCTTAGGGGAGACTATCGGCGCTATCAAAGACAGTAGTTTTCCCTGATACGAGACGCAGTTGCTTGCCGCTAATTTCGCGTCTCGGTGTCAATCGAGGAACCGAGCGAACGGGGGAAAGCGAAACGGGCAGCAGCGAGCGGATACGAAGACCAGGGGGCGGCTTCAGCTCTTGATTTGGCGGTCAGATCCCCAAAAGTTCGTGAGATCAAATAAGTTGTCAAGTTTATCATGTCCCACTCAACTTACATTTCATTTTAGCTAAATAGACCATGTAAAACTAGACACGTTATCACTCGCTGGCCAGACCTTTACAGAAGCACTAGCTTTATTGAAATCTTGTTATAGATTTTCCCCTGGATTTTATATATATTTGCAGTGATTTCTAATTCTGTGCAAAGCGGTAATATATATATTGTGTAAAGTGATCAGTGGTCTAGCTCAGTCATTCTATTTAAAGGGATTCTGTGTTAATTTAAATCTATTTAATTAAACCATCTCAAGAGTTCCAGTTTTAAATATAATGATCTATCTATTATATTATTTCAAAAGATAATAGATGCTTAAATTAACTTTTAAAGTCGCGAAGGAATTTATAATTAATAAATTCAGTTAAGTCCTAGTTTTATAGATGTGTGTTTTTAACCACTAGAATTCGCGCAGTGTTTATTAAATACATAATTAAATACGCGAGCATATATATAATAGGCTTAACGGGAAATTCATCGCGCTTTAGAAGGTTATTTGTTTTCGGTATATTACATGTCTTTTTTTTTTTCTTTCATACAGAGTGATCGTAACCTGTGCGATCCCAGCATTAAGAAAGCAATAAAGAAATCAATCTAAGCAAAGCAAAGCATAAACAGTGTGTAGAGTTCCCCTGACGCAGAACTTGTTGAGACTGTGTAAATTTTTAATCTTTGAGGCGATTCTATGTTTGGAATTCCGCTATCTAACTTATAGCAAAGAAAGCACACCCAAAGACAAATTTAACGCACCATCAAACAACTTAAGTCGTAACGGGAAGAAGAACACTGGCCCGAGCTTTGTTAGTTTACTGACACAGAGAGATAATTCATAATTTCCTGAACAGTGATGTGACTAGTTTTCTCACTGGACTTAAACCATACCTCACGGATAAAGTGTACCAGCACGCGTAAGAATTTTATTATCCGCGGCATAGTCAAATAGACCACACCATCCTCACCCCGGTATCAGAGACCGTGCCCTCCCATAGAAACTGTTATTAAGAAAAGAGACACAACTACAGATTCATTTTCCAGCGATTACGGGATCCTTTTATGTGCTGACCGCATACCCGATAATCTGGGGCTAGAACTTGAACAAACACTCATACATTTAGTTGAGGTGTAACTGCTGTTGTGTTATTTTATGGAGTGCAAGATTTTTTCACAATCGGTAAGTGAGAGCAAGATGAGTGAAGGCCTTTGCTAGCGCGTGTATGAATGACAGGAAATTAATTCTTTTGTGTGACCATTTTGTTAACTTGCTTACCTGGTAACATATATCTTTTCTGTATACCCTACATTGTTCCTTTAAGTGGGATAGTTGATAATTTGTTAACTCTGTTTAAAACCACCTCCTTTCCATTTGCTTAGTAAAGGGAAGAACAGCTGGGAAGAACAGGTTTTTTTTTTCTATCACTTATACCTAACTTGGTAACACCTCTTTCAGAGTAATTAACTTTACTGTTAGGTTAACGTACCCGTGTTCCTGATATTATCTATCTCTGGACTGGGTTTGTCTTTGTCTAATGAGCGGGGAAGGGCTTAGTCGATACCAATCTTCTTCACCCCCTCCCAAACTTGTTATTTGCATTTGTGTACTTATGATAATTTATGTAATATCTGATATTTTTAGTGATTGATGTTGAAAGTGAATAAAATCACCTAAACTCATTTAGTTCTGTGTGTTGGATATACCCAAAGCCCAACATTTCCCCTATTCGTTTAATATAGTTTGTATCAACGTCGTGTGTGTGTTTGAAAACACCGAATCGGTGTGCGCGCAGATGCGAGTCTGGAAAACTGGCAAATAATTGTTTGACCAGGAGAGTGAAAGAGAAGATTGAGAGACACGATTTGTCGTAAATAAGTCTGTCTTTACTCTCCTCCAGCACGCTGTGAAGTAACTATTAAATCTCTACATTTTCTATCACTGAGCTTTCCATCATCATTTTCCACTCTAAACCGGACCACTATTTCTACGACTCTTTTCTCTCAAAATAAATTTACGACAACCGGTGTCAATACCTTGTCGAGGTATGGTGGCTTGCGTACCCTGATTACCCCCAGAGCTATGCCAGCGGGAGTTTTACTCCTGGAAGGTTCTACCAAGCTGGACAGGTTTGCGCGGGCAGGGGTCAGACTATAAAGCAGACACCCTGGTCCTCCAGGTTGGGGGTTTTAGCATAGGGCTGACACCCCTGTCTATGTAAAAAAAAAAAAAATTGAAGTTACGGAAACAACAACGAATAAACAAACTTTGCTGCGGGACGGACATCCGGAGTCTGAGGCTCGTATGACTGTCAGTGGTTAAAGCCGAAAGGATGCCACTGACATGAAAACAGACGTCCTGACCGCAAAACATGATACAAGAATAGGATTTTGGAATGTCAGGACAATGAATGAGACGGGTAAACTAAAACAGGTCACGGCAGAAATGAGAAACTATAGGTTACACATTCTAGGGATAAGCGAGAGCAGATGGACAGGGGCAGGAAAAGTTAAAACAGCAACAGGAGAAACAGTACTTTACTCTGGAAGAGAGGATGGACAGCACAATGAAGGTGTAGCCATTATTCTACAGAAAGGAATAGAAAGGACATTACTGGAATGGAAACCCATCAACAACAGACTGATAAGATTAAGATTGAGAGGTAGATTCACCAATACTACAATAATACAATGCTATGCACCAACGAATGACAGCGATGAAGAGGTCAAGGATGAATTCTATCAACAACTGCAGAAAGAAATGGAAGACACACCTAGATATGATCTTATTATAGTAATGGGAGACCTCAATGTGAAAGCTGGTACACACAATACATATAATGAAAGAGTAATGGGGAAATGCGGCAGCGGAGCAGCAAACGAAAATGGGGATAAATTAATAAGTTTCTATAGTATTAACAACCTGGTCATTGGAGGAACACTTTTCCCACATAAAGAAATTCACAAATTAACATGGGAATCATCAAATGGTCGGGACAGAAACCAGATAGACCACATCATAATTAACGGTAGATGGAGACATGCATTACAAGATGTGAAGGTAAGAAAAGGTGCAGATGTGGGAAGTGATCACCATTTAGTAGTAGCAAAACTGAAAGTGAAACTAAGAAGGGCTGGACCAACTGTAACTACACAGAAAAGGTTTTGACATCAGCAAATTGAAGGACCCCCTTACCGGAAAAGCTTTTGCGCACGACATAAAGAAACGATATCAATTTGCCAAAAGTCAGGAAAAGACATTGACTGATGATATACACCAGAAATTCAACACCATTTCAACAATATATAAGGAAAGCAGCAAATCATGCTTGGGATTCCAGGAAAGGAAGAAGCAAGACTGGATAACACCAGAAACATTAAACACCATAACACTGAGAAAGGAAATGAAAAGAAAGAAAACAGAAGCGAAGTCCCCCCAGGTTAAAGCAACTATATAGCGAACAGTACAGTCAGCTGGACAAGGAAGTTAAACGCCAAACCCGAGAAAACAAAAGGAATTTCCTAGACGATCTTGCAAGACAGGCAGAAGAGGCAGCACTGAGAAATGAACAAAGCACAGTATACAAAATAACTAAATTCATCAGCGGAAAACGAGGTGCAAACAATATTACATTAGTAAGAGATAAGCAAGGAAATCTCATCACGACAGCAGAGGGACAGGAAACAAGATGGGCAGAGCACTTCAGAGAAACTCTGAACAAGGAACCACCAGAGAAACAACTGAATGTTCTTGAGGCTGAAAACGACCTAGATGTAAATACAGACATTCCACGAAAAGAAGAAATCATCACAGCAATCAAGGGGTTAAAGAACGGAAAAGCTCCTGGCCATGATAACTTAAATGCAGAGCTATTTAAGACAGACCCTGAGCTAGCAGCAGAACTATTAGAACCACTATTTGCACAAGTCTGGAAAACGGGGACAACACCATCAGAGTGGAACAAAGGAATATGTAGAAGTCGAGGCCACCAAATGTTAAAAGTCTATTTCTATGTGCTACCAAATGTTACCTATGGAATGTTACAATGTTGGGTCTGTTATAGAAGTACAGTAGGTACGCGAATGAAATAACTTGACAGAAGTCTGGGTCACAGTTCCATTACATATAATCTCAACAGCATAGTCCTGGACATCAGTAAACATAGTACGAAATACTTGCATAATTAGAATATGTAGTACAGTCATCCTTACATACTGGTAACAACTGCATTCAATGTAAGTGCGGCATTCACCCCTCGCACATAAATCTCTATGGTACGTATTTAATGTAAGTGCGGCATTCACTCCTCGCACATAAATCTCTATATGGTCTGTATACAATGTAATGCAATGTAAGTGCGGCATTCACTCCTCGCACATATATTTCTATCTCTGGTCTAACCACCAGGCATCCAAGTTCCTCCAGAACTTCACAGCACGGGAAAATCACAACGCGCTTACGTAGACCTCCTATTGGCGCGGGAAAGCCAACAACGCGCATTCAAATAATAGCATATAATGATACTAACATAGACCTCCTTCTGACACGGGAAAACGACGTGTCTTTTTAATCCAAAGTGCGGCACTCACTCCTCGCAAATATATCTATACCTAATCACCAGGCATCCAAGTTCCTCCTGAACTTTACAGCGCGGGAAACCCACAACGCGCTTATAAATAATAATATATAAAGGCCTTGTAAATACACCTTACGCGGTACATCATTGCGTCACATCCAATATATTATAATGAAAATCACATACACTATTCACATACTCTAGAAACACCAACCGTCTCCCTCAACGGATGGCCACAGACTCCCCTTTAACAACTCAGTATTCTTCTCTGACACGTATGCTAACTTCATTCACTTCGCACGCTTTTCTCATGTCCTGTAAACCTCAATTCACACATGAATGCCCCTGAGTATTCTTCAACCATACTCTACGTGCTTCTAACAGTGAACTTTTAAATGTCACATTCCAAGCTTGCATACTTCAATAAAAATACACTCTAAACAGAGTTACACCATTCTCTACCCACACACATGTATATACACGTCATGTATCTCATGAGCTTAACCTACTTACTAACAAACTCCAGCCCCGTACACCAAAATCCTTAACACCTAACTGTAACTTCGAATATGACTTAACAGAATAATTGTCAAATTGCCCAAGAAGGGAGATCTTGCAGACTGCAATAATTGGAGAGGAATCACTCTTCTCTCAGTTCCCAGCAAAATACTAGGCAGGATAATTATACAGAGAATTTCGAAAGCAGTAGACCACAAACTGAGGAAAGAACAAGCAGGATTTTGACAGAACAGAAGATGTGTAGATCATATATTCACTCTCAGGAACATTATAGAGCAGTGCTCAGAATGGCAAAGACAGTTGTACATTAATTTCGTTGATTTTGAAAAGGCTTTTGACAGCATACATAGGGACAGTTTATGGAAAATACTGAGGGCTTATGGAATTCCAAGCTGCATAGTGTCAATCATAAAAAGCCTCTATGCCAACTTTACGTGTAGTGTTGGGCAGAGCAACCTAACCTTTGAGGTGAAGACAGGAGTACAACAGGGATGCCCCTTATCAACCACTCTATTTTTAACAGTCATAGATTGGGTGATGCGCCAGACAACAGAGGGCAGTCCAAGAGAAATAAGATAGGCTACATTTTCTACATTGGAATATCTGGAATATGCAGATGACATTGCACTACTAGCACATTCATATCAACACATCCAGGAAAAAACGGATAGACTTAATAAGTATAGCCAGCAGGTGGGCTTGAACATCAATTTAAAGAAGTCTGAGGTCATGACGCTCAATGTGAGCAACCCTGAGCCCATGTCAGTAAGGAATCAGCAACTGGTACAGACAGACACCTTCACATACCTAGGATGCTTAGTAACACCAGACGGTGGGGCAGGCAAAGACATCAACATCAGAATGAATAAGGCAAGAACAGCCTTTTTTAGCCTAAACAATATCTGGAAGTCCTCTCAATACAGCACAAGCACAAAATTAAGATTATATCAGAGCTGTGTGCTTTCTGTGCTTCTCTGTGGTGCGGAATGCTGGAGAGTTACAGAGAAGGAAATGTCGAAATTGTCCTCTTTTCACACAACATGCCTAAGAAACATTCACCGAATCTTTTGGCCGAATACCATCACCAACCAAGATCTGCTTACTCGGAGCAAGCAAGAGGACATGCACACCATCATAGCTGGCAGACGCTGGAGCTGGGTTGGCCATGTCCTCAGATGAGACCCCGATGCCATCACAAGAACAGCTATGCTTTGGACCCCTGAAGGAAAACGAAAGAGAGGCCGACCAAAAACAACCTGGCGGAGGACTGTGGAGGCTGAGATGCAAAGAATGAACCAGAGTTGGGGCACTGTACGAAGGATGGCCGCCGACCGAGCAAAGTGGAATCAATTTGTTGTTGCCCTACAAGACGCCACTAGGCGTGATGGCCACTGACTGCTTTGACGGTCGGCGGCTAAGGATCAAAGAAGAAGAAGAAGTACACTATATCTTACAGTTACCAGTTTGGATCATTATTAAAAACTTTCATTTAAATGTGATATATCCTTCTTTTCAACTAGTAACCCAAAAACTTTAAACAAGTTTTTCTCAAAACAAGCTAAAGTGGAGATAGAATAAATCAGTACTTAGGCGACGTAACATATATCATTAATCTCCACACTTATATCACACACTCCACTAACCTCCATACACATGTCACTCACTCACACTATTCTCCACACATATCACTCATACTAATATCCACACTAATATCACTCACCCCTCACATACATATCACTCACCCACACTCACCTCTACACGCATATCACTCACACACATATCACTCACCGACACTAACATCCACACACATAACCCTCATCTACACTCACTTCAATTCACTTATCACTCACACTCACCTCCACACATATACTATTCACACTAATCTTCACACATGTATCACTCACTCACACTAATCTCCACACATGTATCACTCACTCACACTCACCTCCACACATATACCACTCATTCACACTAATCTCCAAACAGGCATCACTCACTTACACTAATCTGCACACATATAACACTCATTCGCACTAATCTCCACACATGTACAAGTATCACTTGCTCACACTAATATCCACACAAATATCACTCGCTCACATGTCGTCACACAAATCTGCCTCACATGCAGAGTTATATTCTCTAGCGAACTCTTCTTTCACGCGCATTCCTCCACACTTTCCTCATACACACAAATATATTCTATCACTTAGTCCATCATTCAAATTGAGGTTAAAAACAAATCTTTCATTATAGTTCTTTAACAATCTCTTTCTTTATTCGAGTTCTGTTTCTGTTTTTCTTTTTTTTAAATTCTCATAGATACTCTAACATGTCAACTTATACTGCACTAATCTCTCTTCTCCCTCCCCCCGCTTGATGTGTGACACGCTTCTCTCAACTATAAACAGAAGTCCTTCGGTTACATCACAGGGCAACTGCCAGTACAAAAACAAAACAAAAGAACTGCATGCCTCAACTCTATTGTAGCGCTGATAAATACCAAGCCTTGAAAAGAACTACTAGTGTCTGTCAGCTAACTTGAAGAGACCCAGAAATCTGCAACTCTTGAGAAGGATAGCTAGCAAACCACTGGAACAGGAGAGATTCCGTCCTACCCAGAAATGGTGCCACGTCTCTCTTCATTTGTAATGTAAAAAAAAAAGTCTCTGTGGTCAGTCACGCATCTTTCATGTGCAGCTCTCTGTCCTCAGTCCTAGAACGAATTTTCGAAATTGTATATAGCTCTCTCCTCTCTCTGGTCTCTCTCTCAATCCCCATCCCTCCCGTATTTCATTTAATTTTTCAGTAATTTTATTCTCATCTACGCATCATTTCTGCAGCTGACACGCTTGGTATTGTAGAAACTTTCAAATACTATACAGTTTAAAGTCAAATTAATCAACGTGCACTAGAAAACTATAGTTTTACAGTAAAGTTAGAGAAACTACACTGCCAGGAACAGCAGCTAAGCTGATTTCGTATCCATTTTAATTTCTGCAACAACAACAATCGGTTTTCACCGTAAAGCTGTAACAACCGTTACAATCAACTGTTGTTTCTATCAAGATAAACATGTATTTTATTTGTAGCTTCCCGCACTGACGTAATCCTTACAGCTGAACATAATGATTCTGCCGTTTCATCTCTCTCTCTCCCCCCCCCCTCCCCCCCCCCCCCCCCCCGCCCCCCCCCCACCCCCCGCCCACCCCCCCCCCCCCCCCCCCCACCCCCCCCCCCCCCCCCTCCCCCCCCCCCCCCACACACCCCCCCTCCCCCCCCCCCCCCCCCCCCCTCCCCCACCCCCCCCCCCCCCCCACCCCCCCCCCCGCCCTCTCTCCCCCCCCCCACCCCCCCCCCCCCCTCCCCCCGCCCCCCCCCCCCCCCGCCCCCCGCCCCCCCCCCCCCCCCCCCCCACCCCCCCCCCCCCCCCCCCCCCCCCCCCCCCCCTCCCCCCCCCGCCCCCCCCCCCCCCCCCCCCACCCCCCCCACCACACCGCCACCACCCCCCCCCACACCACCCCCCCCCCCCCCCCCACCACCCCCCCCACCCCCCCCACCCCCCCCACCCACCCCCCCCCACCACCACCCCCAACCACCACAAACCACACCCGCCTCCCCCCCCCCCCCCCCCCCCCCACCCCCAAAGGATACCCCCCCCACTCCATACCCCCCCATCCCCCCCCCCCCCACCCCCCCTTCTTTCCCCCCCCCCCCCCCCCCCCAACCCCCCCCCCCCCCCCCACCCCCCCCCCCCTCCCCCCTCCCCCAACCCCCTCCCCCCCCCCCCCCCCCCCCCCCCTCCCCCCCCCCTTTTTTTTATTAGCTAGATAATAAAGCTGCAGTATTAGACCTGTATATAAAAACAGGTTTATAAATAAGATTTGCTACAAGAGCGGGAGCCAAGCTGGGTTACAATCATAAGCACACGCTACCCATCGGACGCGCTGACATTCGCTGCCCCTTCTCCTGGTATCAGACTCCGCCTGAGGCAAGAATGATTAGTTGGCTGATTCATTTGTCAGCTCGCCACTGACATCGACCTGTCTACCGACAGCTAATGCGGTAATCTCCATCCTTAATTCGGTATATCTCACGTTTGTTTATTTGTTTTCGTGCTCCCTGCCTGCTTCTTTCTCTCTCCTTCTCCGTGTCTCAATCTGTACTGAATGAATTAGCACACACAACAAATTTTAGCACACACAACCAATTTTAAGTTAGAGTTTGTGCCGCGTTTTGGCGAGGCACTTCCCATCAACCTATATACAAAGTCCGCCGGTTATATTAATGTGTATTCCAAAGGCCGTGCTCAAATGAAGCTTATTCCTCAATTTGAAGGAAGCAATCCACTGTTTCTGGGCATGTTATGAGAAGAAAGCTAGTAAACATCGTGACAAGAGGAACGGTTGAAGGAAGCAATCCACTGTTTCTGGGCATGTTATGAGAAGAAAGCTGGTATACATCGTGACGAGAAACGGTTGAAGAAAACAATCCACTGTTTCTGGGCATGTTATGAGAAGAAAGCTGGTATACATCGTGACGAGAAACGGTTGAAGGAAACAATCCACTGTTTCTGGGCATGTTATGAGAAGAAAGCTGGTATACATCGTGACGAGAAACGGTTGAAGGAAACAATCCACTGTTTCTGGGCATGTTATGAGAAGAAAGCTGGTATACATCGTGACGAGAGGAACGGTTGAAGGAAACAGAGATAGAGAGGTCATTAGTTCTGGACAGTCCGACATCATGGCATGGAGTGAAGTCAAAAACAGAACTGATAAACAATACTGGAGACAGCAAGTTGTGGAGAGGCATGATCGCCTATGCCACCAGGCATGAAACTTGAAGAAGTATTCTTTTTTAATTATTCTAAAAAGACCTAGTCTGGGGATAAACTATCGCGTTATAATCTTTATAGCAGTAAATCTAAATGCAAATATAGAATGTCTTTCTCTCGCTCTCTATGTATACGTGCATATATGACTGATGTCGTCTGTCTACAAATGAGCCACAGAATATATACATACATATCTTGGCCCACCACGGGAACTGCCACTGTTCGTTAATGTAAATGTAACGACACAAGCCAGTAATGGAATGCCTATTTCGCAGAACACGCATATAAATACACTGCTTTGCATGATCAATGAAGCACTATTTTCAGAACCTAAAATCAGAATTATAAGTACGTATCGAACAGAGATGTTGCTAATATAAAATACTTTCAAATTGCGTCATATTTCCTCTTTATATATATACAGTACTTTGCAAAAAAAATGGCAGTCATATTTTCGCAACGCAGCACACTCATAGAAGCAAATAATAATAAAAACTGTATGTCCAGAGGAAGATTGGTATCTCCCCTATCTATTAACAGTGGTTTCAGTACAATATAATGTTGCCTTCTCCAGCAAGGCAAGCCTGGATGCGGCGAGGCATACTTCCCACAAATGTTTGTAGGTAATTGAGAGTCAGACTGTCCCAGTATTTTTCAGCTACCTTCTTCAATTGTTCAACGTCTCTGAGTCCACTCTTTTTAAAATGATTCTTGAGTAGTGCCCAAACGTTTTCAATTGGGTTTTGATCGGGACTGTTACTGGGCCACTTCAGCACTATCACATCCTTCTCTTGCAGCCATGCTTTGGGGGTATGAGCTGTATGATTTGGGTCATTGTCATGTTGAAATGTGCACCCATCGGGGTACATGACCTGCATAAATGGCAGAAGGTGTCCCTCTAGTATGTCGATGTACCTTTCTTTCGTGAGAATTCCTGTGAAAACACACATTGGGTGGCACCTCTTGTGACACCCTTACCCAAAGATGGAATTTCTAGTATGTTTCGGTCGCTGGTACACAGGCGTTTACAGAGCCCTTTCGTCCAAATATTTATTTGAGCAGGATAAGACCAAAGAGAACATTCATCTGAAAAAAATCACATTGTCCCATGACAAATTTTGGTGTTCGTGGCACCAGTTCAAGCGCAATATCTGTTTGTGAGTCTCTTGAGCAATGGTGACGAAATTACCCGCTTTTTTGTGTAATTCATCCTGTGTAGCTCCCGGTTGACAATAGCATTAGATACTCTGGGCTTCCCCCAACTCGATCATGCGCTTACCGTATGTTTTCTACACTCTTCATTGGCCCAGCCCGAACGATTTGGGCGAGACACCGATGGTCCTTTGTGACCAAAATTCTTGGCCTCCCACTACCTCTTTTCGCTCGATTAAATTACCTGCTTTTAATTTACTCACAACTCTGTAGACAGTCCGCTCAGGAATGTTCAAGGTTTTAGAAATGTTGGAACATGTTTGATTTCCTTCATTCCAAAGCTGTGAAATTAACATACACTTTGACTTTGTATGTCATTTTCTGCCACTAGCATTAGAAATTGTCGTCCTGCTCTTATATCAAGGGACGTTACTCTACGCTAATTTTTTTTTTACTTTTGGTAGTGTTTGCTCACTTAAGTGGAGTGCAAATTTGGGGCAGAACATGCATATTTAATTAGATTTCAGCTTATTTAGCTGAGCAATATGACTGCCATTTTTTTTGCAATCGTGTACTGTATATATATATATATATATATATATATATATATATATATATATATATATATATATATATATATATATATATATATATATATATATATATATATATATATATATATATATCGATATATATATACTGTTAAGGGGAAAACACGGAAACAATAGATGAAACACAATAAACGCAAGCGCACATACTAACGCATACACTCTAACGTACGCATACATTAAACGCACATGTATGTGTTGTGTGTGTGTGTGTGTGTTATCGGGAGCGAGTGCTTTTAAAAAAATATATATACACCATGTATATATATATATATATATATATATATATATATATATATATATATATATATATGTTTTTATATTTATTTTTAGATTAGAAGATATATTATATATATAGATATATAATATATATATATCTATAAAGGGGTGTCCCGGGATTAGCGAACGTTTGACTTACGAACATCCCTAGTTACGAACCGACCACCGTTAAAAGGCTATGTATATTAAAATAATTCGAGTTACATACATTGTTTCGTTAATAACGAAAAGGGCGTCACTACAGTATATTGCAAACGGCGCTTCAAAACATTGCGCGTCTCTCAGCGATTGTTCGGAATTCGAGGGAAGGACAATTGCCGTCGCCATTTTAAGTCGGATCACGTGCGTGATTTTATCACTGTGTTATGTGTTTTTTCGTGTTAGTTTTGGCTTAAATTTTTCTTGTGTATACCTCTGTAATCATGCCTCCAAGCGTAAATCCGATGCAAGTGATGGTGATGCAATAAAGGAGAAGGACCAAAGATAACGATTGAATTAAAGTGGAAATAATAAAACGATCGGAAAGAGGTGAAACGCCAGAACCCAAGAAGTATTTGATGGAAGGAGTGTAGGATGGAAGCCTTTCGTCTCCAATGAAGCAGGTGATGGCCAACGTAGCGGCGCAAGATCATAATGCAGAGAGGTTTCACACCGTTTACCGAAACAGTTAGACGCCTCTCAGCTGCTACTAGGCCATTTATGAAGAGAGAAAAAGAAAAGCTCTGTTCAAACCTCCCTTGATGTCTTCTTCAAGAAAACTTACTCCAGAAGTAAACCCCACTCTCAGATCAGCAGAATCCAACCCTGACTCTCCCGCACCAGGTCCCATCCTCTCCAACACCAGGCCCATCATCTTTATACAGTATAGCCGTCCCTCTCCATATTCTTCTCCCGATCCTGCAATTTCATATCACTATTCATAACCATCCACTCCCACAGGAGCATAGGCCTTCAAACACAAAGCAAGGTAATCCTGTCCCGTGCCATCATCTTCAAGTTCCTTCCACGTTCTCCTTATAATTTTTCACCTGTTCTCAGCTCTCCTCTCCACGTGCCCCGGTCCACCTCGCCCTCTCGCCCTGTTTGTTCATGGCTCCAGAACAAGGGCTGCCCTGCATTGCCTCAACAGGTCTCCTCGGCGCGTGTGTCCACCCATTCGCCATCGCCCTCCTCTCATCTCCCGATCCACAGGCTCACAGTCTAGTCTCTGATCTCAGTTCCACGTCAGGTAACCCTGTCATACCATTTTTAATCCTCTACTCCACGCAAGCACCACCATGAATGTCCTGTAGCTCCCGGTTGTGTTGTCACTAGTCGTTTTCTCATTGTCTCAGAGCCACACTATTGGGACCGACTTCACATATGAGTTGAAGATTCTTATTTTCGTGATTGGATCCGATTTCTCTTTGATCTCCATATACTTCCCAAATGCAATGAAAGCTCCTTCTTGCTTTTTGTATTCTTATTTTGACTATCACTGTCTGTCCTCTCTACTTTGTCTATATTTGCTGCCGAAGATAAGTGAGTACGATCTCTACCTTCTTGTACTGGTGCTTCTTCAAGTTCAAACCCTGTCTATCATTACCTGCAATCTATTCTCATTATCTTTGTTCTTTTCCCTGTGTATTTTCAGGACCCATTGCTGTGACCTTCTATCGAGTGTTTCTTTCAATTTGTACTGCCATCTGATTCCGGTTTAAGGGACAGCTAGAGCCAAGTATCAGCAAATTCCAAGATTCATCCAACTGTTTAGTCAGATTCCACGGGATTCCATTTCTGTTGTGTGTTGTCGATGTTCTCATACTCCAATCTATTGCCAGCAAGAAAAGAAATGGAGACAAGAGGCATCCCTGTCGCACTCCTGTTCTTATCCCAAACGGTTCTGTACCTGTTCTCTTCATGAAGAATCTGCATGTCCATGTTTTCATTTGTTTTCTTTATTAAATTAATGATCTTCATGGGAAACTCCATAATGCCTCATCAATTGCCAAAAGTGATTCTCTGTGCTACAACTTTCAAATGGCCTTTTCGTATAGTCCCAAATCCGATGTATAGTGGTGAATTCCATTCCAGACTTTGTTCAACTATTATTCTCAAAGTGGCTATCTGGTCTGTACAGGATCTGTTTTGTCGAAAACCTGCTTGTTCTCTCTCAGTTTCTTGTCTATGGACTCTTTTAATCTCTCAAGGATAATCCTGTTTAATACTTTTCCTGGCACTGATAGTAACATTATTCCTCTATAATTTGTGCACTCTTGTAAATTTCTATTCTTAAGCAACTTAACCAGATATCCTTACTTTCCATTCTGCTGGTATCTCTTCCCTTTTCCCATAGACTTTACAAGTAATTTATTATAACATCTCTGTAGCGTGTCGCTTATCTGTTTGATGGCCTCTGCGGGAATGCCTCAGGGTCAGACGCTTTTCCATCTCTTTAGGAAAGCTTTATGGCCTTTTCTTTATTTCTTCCTTCGTTGGGCCTTTCACCGTTAATTTGTAGCTCTTCTTCAGCTGACTGGATGTTGGAGGGAGTTTGTGGAGCTGTGGTCTATTGAAAAGGTTCTCAAACTATTCTCTGTCCACTCTCTCCTTTGACTCTTGTATATTGCTGAGCAGTTTTCCATTCTTGTCTTTTATGAAGCAAGTTGTTTGTCTTGTATTTCCCTGTCAGCTTCTTTGTGCTGCTATACAGTTCTCTCATATTTCCTTTGGCTGCAGCATCTTCTGCCTCTCTTGCCAACTCCTCAATATACTTCCTCTTGTCTCTTTTGATACTTCTTTTTACTTCTTTGTTTGCTCTGTGTACACTTCTTGAGCCTTGGCTTTGGAACTTCTGGTTTTGCTTGTGTTCTTAAATTGTCTGTTCTTGTTTTTTCTGTCTTTTTATCTCATTGTATGGTTTCTGTTGTTATCCATGCTTTTTGTTGTCGTTTTCCCTTTTCCCCAGTATTTCTTCAACATTGTTCTCCTTCCATTCCGTTTTGATTTGTGCCAATTGTCTTCAGTATTCCTCTAACATATTCCAGCTGTATGGAGCACTTGGGATTTGTTGGATATTGTGACCTCAAATTTGTCTCTTGTTTCTTGATGTGTTAGATGTCCAAACATTATATGGTTGTCTATATAATTTTGCATTGTTAGCAATAATATCTTGAGTTTCATTTTTACTTTGGCTATCAGAAGGTGGTGATCTGATGCCACATCTGCTCCTCTATATACCTTTACATCCTGCAATGATGATCTAAACTTCTTGTTTATGCATATATGATCAATCTGATTTTCTGTTCTATGGTCTGGTGTTATCCATGTTGCCTTGTGTATTTCTCATAGTTGAAACATGCTTCTTCTATCAGCCAGTTGCGATTTGAAGCACAGAAGTTTGAGAAATAGTTCCTTATTTTCATTTCATTATTCCTAGCTCCTGTTTTCCCATGACTTCTTCAAAGCCTGGTGTTGACTGTTACCTATCTTTGCATACATCGTCACCCATCAAAATTGATGGTGTCTCTTCTTTTTACTTTTTCCATAATTTCCTGTAGGTCTAGTCTAAAATGCTTCTTTTACCAGACTCTTCCTTTGTCATTTAGTTGGTGCATATCATTGGTGGACATTTACATTTTATTTTCTTTTTAGCTTGTTTTAACGGTAGTGTTTATTATTTCAGGATCCAAAGGCAATCCCATTTCAATGAGTGCTTTCGTGCTTCTTTAGATAACCATAAAAGCCTACCCCTTCACTGTGGGGTGAACTTGTCGTCTTCATGTCTTGAGGACAGCACCAATTCACCAGTGATGAGTTTCTTCCTCGTCTTACCCCTGAATCACTTTGTTTTCACACAGTCCCCGAACCTCCATTTTATATTCCCTCATCTCTGCTGCTACTTGTTTCACCACAGGTCCCAGAAACCACGATTTTATATTCCCTCATTCTCTGCTGCTACTTGTGCCACTTTCCCTTGTTCGTTTAATGTCCGAACATTCCAGGTGCAAAATCTGGAAGTTCTCCTAGAAGAAATACGGTTAGTTCAGTAACCAGATCTTTTCGGCTTTCTTGTGTTTTAGATCATTCGCCTCCTGCGAGAGGACCTTCCCTGTCATGAATGGCTGTGTTTTATTTTCTTTAATTGACATGTCCATGTTTGTTGAAGTTGTTTGTGGTTAAATTTTTTTTACAGGATGGGGTAAGGCCCCATGTACCATCCTTAGACGCTTTTACGAATGTTGGCAGGGGAACAGTTGTTTCTATTTTTGCTCCCCTTTCGGGCACGGGTAACACCACGGGTGATCATCCTATTTTTTTATTAATTTTGTACTAAATAATTTTTACCTTTTCCAGATATTTCAATACCATAAATTGGATATGTTTTTCACACTAGTAATGTAAGTTTATTACTCAATTATACACATTATCTTTTTAAATTAACTTAATTACTTGCAATTAGGCTCTTTTTACCTCGGGTGTCCTAATTTTTGCCAATTATATTAATTAACACATTAGCAAAGGTAAATATAATATTATACCTATATTAACAAACCATTTGACTGCTCCGCTAGATACACAAACGTACGAATATTCCGCATATGTACAAATTCGACTTACAGACGTAAGAGCAGAACTCGTTGGTAACCCAGGGACTTCCTACATATATACTACTCGTCAAAAAGTAAGGGGCACTTAGAAAACCTTTTGTTGGAAACATAAAAATTGATATAATGTTAATTGGTATCAGTTTCAAACGGGCCATTTATAGAATACCAAATTGACATGTCGTTAAAGAAATGGGAAAAAAAC
>JAMPIV010007595.1:0-37748 GCA_024509875.1 Oreohelix idahoensis | reverse complement strand
ATCGATTTTTGTGTGTGTGTGAACTGTTAATGGTGTTATTTCATCCATTATTCCCATCTATTGTTTATTGTAGTCCTTCTGACATGATTTACGGTGGGTTACATGAATCCCAATAATTTTTTTTAGAGTTCATAAATTTTTTTCTAGAGAATAAAGTGTCTCCCTACGGCGTATGTGACAGTAAGGACTGTTACGTCGGATTAGCACTAAGGTGATCCCACTTAATTATAGTTAGGGTAAGAATACTTAGCAAGGTTTAACAATAAGTATTTGAGCGTGTCTAGTTAGTGTAATAGTGCTAGTCACAAATCTTATGAGTGATTTAATTAAAGTGTTCAGGAATGACGTCATCGAACTTGGGTAGAATTGCCCACTAGCTAGGACGGAAGTGATGGTTAGATAGAATGGGGTTAAGTGAGTTGGTTTTAGGCACGAGACAAGCGAGGCAGTGATTTTGGGGTTTTGGACCATCTTGTAAGTTCGATGGCTGAGTGATATTTCATGAGATGACTGGTTTGTATACCACAGAAGCACATGTATTTATGAACTATTATGAAGTTGTCAGAGTGTGCAGACACTTAATAAAGGTGTTCATTCATATTTAATCCAGCTTGAACTTATTTCCTGAACGTCAGTAGGAAGTGTCGTTTGTTTACATCAGGTAATTGAGAAAAGAATGTTACCATATTTTCGACGATCATGCAGCCTAAAACATAAACACAGTTACGAGTCTCCAAAAGAACCACCTGGGTTTTATTTCCAGTAAAACAACAGATGAACATTGATAAAAGATTCTGCCACAAAGTTCACCTTGTCACAGAACGTTCTGTTCCCCCATTCTTACCCTGTCACACAAGACTTGATTTGTTGCCGTTCCCGCCCACTCCCCCGGCAACATAACTTTATTTGGCCCCGTGACCAAGCCCGGTCACATTGGTAATAATAAATTTGGTAGAGAGATTTTGTAGTTAGTTAGTTTTGAGATTAAATTAACTGACTGTTAACCAAAAGACCAAACATTAGTTAGTTTCCAGTCAACGATTGAAAGAATAACATCCGCCCAAGCTGAGACCCAAGAAGTAGATAAACAGAAATAGATTTTATGTTGGACCCAGAGAGTATATTGAATGTTATAATATATATTGCTTTTTAACAAATCTTCAACTGGAATAAACATCTTTTATATGAAAGATTTTGACTGAATTGAAATCAATACTGGAAGCGAAAAACAAAAGTAAGACAGTTGCAGTTTTGATGAAAGCTTAAGTTAACTAACGGCCATCAGTTTCCTCCACTATACGATCACGATCCACTACACTGCCACACTGCCACAAGAACTACTGAACTATTTAGTAGACGAACCTTAGTCTGGAGAATAAACAATCTATATGGTCACTGGACTGTCACGCTGGCACAAGGGATTTAAATGACTGACCAGAAAAACAAAGAATTTTATTTTTGTGTGAATATAATAAACAAGGACACGTTTAGAAAAAAACGAGAACTGCATCTGAGGTTTTGAAAGCTGTCAATATGCTAGAATGCTGTATAGTCACGTTTAAAAACAACGTAGCTTGTACAGGTTCATGCATATTATTGAGACACCAATTAGTACGAATAGTATAGCTGGATATAGGAGATATATGTGATTTTCTGTCAAGCGTGTTTGTACTTTCGTCCCTCTACTAGAGAGAGCTAATTTAATCAATTTATTGTGTACTTCTTGTTCTTACACTCTCAGACGTCTACTTGAATATTGTTAAAGAAATCAGTGGTCAGCTTGGGGCTACTTGTATCTCCATAGGAAAACAGAGTGAAGACTCGTAACCTAGGTGATCGGAAAAGTCAAGTATCTCCACAGAGTTTTTCAGGAAGGATAGCTTTCTCTTCTCCTCATATGTTGCGCATCTTTGAAGCAGTTGTTCAGTAGTCTTTTTGTCGCTGTCACAACTAAACTCATAGTTAGTTTCTATCTTTAGCTTGTTGAAAAGATGGTATCCCAATCTGTTGTGGCCCGTGCGAACTCTGAAGATTGACGCTTGTTCTCTTCTGCTGATGATTATATGCATCATTCTTTTTTTTTTTTTTTTGGTCGTACAGCAGGTAAAATTAGATTCATTTTTACTACACTTTTCTTTACCTCCTTTACTATAGGAAAGAAACTTTAAAATAAAATTGTTTTAGTTAAAAATTATATTTTTTTAAACGTTTTGATGTTTAAAACATTCAGCTTCTACTTCTACAAAATGAATTGTATCAGGTTTAAAATGTACTTGATTAACATTGATCCCCGTTACACGCTCATTGAGGCATAATTGGGAATATGGTGTTAGGCCCACATTTTCTTTACCACCGGCACACTAGGGGTGATGTGGTTAGCATCACTCCGGCCGTCTTAGCCTTTCCAGAGGTTGCTCTGGTACCCAATTGTGGCTGGGTCGACCCAGGAGCCGTTTGCGGCCTAAAAAAATCCTACATCATCTGGGGATCGAACCAGACCACTGAGCTGGGAAGCCAGTGCACTAACCACTATGCTACCGCGGCTCCGCTTGATAAACATTAATTAACATTGAATAACATGACTTGTGGATTATTAATAAACGTGAAAACTGTACATATGATGATCTAATAACTTTAGATGACATGCATAGATTGCTCAAAGAATAAATACATTTTCACTAATTTACTTATTTATATCTTTGATAATAATTACAAACAATTGATGTTTCGTGGCCTTTATGTACTTGGGGGAAAGAACGTATCAAACGTCAGTTGAGTAAGAAATAAGGAAAAGAAGGATGTGAAAAGAGATACAATGGAAGTCATCTACTCACATGACAAAACACAGTCATTGCTACGGATTTGGAGTAAAACTATAAATATGAAGTAAAACGCTGGGGTATATGTCATGAGTGTGTGGCAGAAGTAAGAACAAAGTGGCCATGATAGGTCTTCAGTTGATTATAGTGACCATCGTGACGTGTAAACATTTAGCTGAGAACTGTTGCTTCATAGAGAGCTGTCCTTAAAAGAATAACTAAAGTTTAGAGTCATATATATTTTCCACTGAAAGGTCTTGCATGTCATGGATTGCCTCCCCTTAGCTCAGCAGTAGTAGTCCACCTGTGACATAAACTCAAGAGTATTTAAAATGGGTCGTCAAATGTGTCTACCTTTACACAAGATTACTCTTGGCAGAGATGTAGATAGAAGGGTAATGACGCTTCTATCTCAAGTAAGTTTCTCAATATGTTTCCGAAGACACGAACAATGCTGCATTGGCAGGGCATATGTTAACTTATATCGGACCGCCGCCTTTTATGAAGATTTAAGCAAAGTTTTTGCCCGTTCAAGCCGCCAGCTGGTGTAAATCCAGCGAAATTCTTTTTATAAGTATTAGCTCAATAGATGTAAATATACGTCTAGCTGGATATATATTAAATAGTCTTGCTCATCCGTATGCTTTCATACCTATAATAACTGTATCAACAATAATTGTTTAGTTTTAAAATAACATGTAACAAATTTAATACTCAATTAGTTTTAACAAGTTAAAATAGAGATGACATAATGGTGAATTTTAGATGAAAGTATTATCTTCATAGAGACTTGATAGAGGAATGCTACTGTTCTTTGCTGTTGCCTTTTAGTAGGCACTTAGCTTAGAATTGATGACTACTGTAGCCGTGGTTTCGTCAATTCGTCTATGATGAGGGTCCTTCTCCACACAACTCGTGCATTGTAGGCGGTCAGTGTTGATTCCCTTCTTCTAACTCACAACAAGTGGCATAGAACTTTTGTCTTGAAGCTCTGTACTACGAAATTTAGACAAAAATAGAAAGAACAAATGCCTCTGCAAAGTACATTTGTGGGCTGCAAATCAACAGGCGCATTGTCTCGCTGTCCACCCACCAACGTTAGCCTCTTTGAATAATTATATTCTTTTGAGTATACACAGCGTAACTCAAGGAAGATGATTATAAATAACCAATATTCTTCTGGGTATAAAACTGTGAAAATATGTGCTTGGAACAGCGCGAAATGCAACGATTTGCCTGAATTACATTTAACAAGGTACAGATATCTCAAAAAATGATACTATACACTTGAAGCACGTGATGTAATCATCACTCATCACTGCTCCAGTCAGAGCGTTTCTGAGCGAATAAGCATAAAACAAACACCAGCGCTTGCAGTAGTGGTTTATGCATGTACTATTTTCTTATGTTGAGGTTGCCAGCCTCATATACAACTACTTAGCAAGAAAAACATGTCAAATTCACATTTGTAAAATAACTGTTTACACTTACCCCAAAGTAACTTTTGGAACACAATCTCCTGGCACAGTTTAGAATGGACACGGCACTGAGGATGCTTTTGAATTACTTGATCCGGAAATTGTGTGTATTCCTCTTATGACTGGTGATCGGATTCATTAGGTCTCCAGTCTTTGTATTTAAAAAATGCAGGTTTACTTTTTTAAGTTTTAAAGTTGCCCAAATACTTCGATCTGTCACTTATAATTTTGGAATCCTTAGTCCGATCCTTCTCTTTCTGGCTCTGGTAAATTGCAAGCTTGACGTTGCGATGCAGTCTGTGACTCCGATTTCGCTAGATTATATTTCAAATTCACAGTTCAAATCCCAGATTGTACTTTCGACGAATTTTCCATGGAAGACAAAGTCTATTACGGCTCTCAAATTAAGCCAATGGTGAGCTCTGGACTATCTGGGCAGGGGTGTTTAATTTAATTTCACCCCCGAATTTTAAAATATTACTTTTTTAAAAATTTCATCGCGTGACTTCTTTCTAATAAGACAGTAATACTTCCGTTTGCATCTTTATGCAAACTCACACACAAATATATGAACCCATCCCTCAATGATTGCCGGCTGATATCTCAGACGTATTGTATCTGTATTTATTACACAGAAAATGTCTGAGCTAAAGAGATAGGCCGATTATCAACCACACACTCCAATCTTTCACGAGACAGATAATTGCTGATACAGCCCGGCGCACAAACATTATTCGACGACACACCTAGCCGTCAATTTTTCTTTCTGCCCACGGTGTCGGAAGGTGAGGTGATAAACCTCGAGTTCTAGGTGGTCACTCGGTCTTGGCTGGAAATGATTTATGACAAAGTCACTATTGCTCTTCATGGTTACCTTCTGCATTCAAGATGGCTAGACCACTTAAGAGATTACAATTAATCCTCAAGATATTCAATTCAGCCGTGAAAAAACATTATTGCAGTGTGAATAGAGGTTAACAACTCTAAAAGACGTGACTATGAGGTGAGAAAAATTAAGAAATGAAGTGATACTGCCGGATTGAATGAAAGTAAAAAAGTGCGCGACTGATTTCGTCACACATACCCCATTACCTAAGATGTTTCGTTAAATATCCAAGTGAGGGGTTGCATTTTTACGTGGCGTGTGTCTTTCTCTACTACTGTTCTGGGTGACAGTTAACTTTTCCTCATTATACCGTTGGCGAACGTTTCAATTGCTCGATTGGCAATGTGTACACTTTAGCACAAACTGGCGCACGTCTCCCATCGTTTGGGCCAAAAGTAAACCTCTTGAAGATTACTCATAGTGGTTCCCACGGTAACATGTTTCCCCGATGAGCATAGACATGCTGCTTTCATAACGGTGGGTCTTAAGGGGAGAGGCACCATGAGTTGTTTTCCCCGCCTCGTCAGTCGATAAATAATTCCATCCTCTTTGTGGAAAGTTCCAGCCGAAGCATGGGTTATCTTGATCTCACTATATTCAGAGTATGGCAATAGGGTAATGTTATCCTTCTGCGTTTGGCGTAACCCTGCTTTACTACACATAAATACGTAGTTGAAGAACGAGTTATCCAATTTTGGTGTTGGATACTCTGCTCAAACTCTTTCTTCCTAGTTTCGCCCTTCTGGTTGTCAAGTTATTGCGAACAGAACAATCTTTCACAAACTGTCGAATATCGTGTCGCAAACCTGGCCAAAAGTAGTTCAAAAAGACCTGTTTTACCAGGGCAAACGAACATCTAATGGGATGTGGGCATGGTGGAATGCATTTCCTGCATTATGAGAGTGCGATATTTGGGGGACAACTAACTGCTTCTTTTTCCCCACGCGTCTATAAACCAAACATGTATCCCTGTAAAATGTTCCTTGAGGAGTATGGGAGTAATTGCCATACAACTTTGAAAAGCAAGGCTTTAAAGAGTTTTATCGGCCTTTTGTGTGTGCTTCAGCTCCGAAATATACGGCCTGGTGAGAGATGACAACTTTTGTGTCGCTGGGGCGTGTCCTGTGTTCTCTTTCTCTCTCTCTCTTGTGTCGACCTGGGTTTCTGCGAAGGATCCCCAAGGAAGTCATATTTCCTCCCTAAAATGAGAGGGTAGACTAGTTCGTCTACAACAGCGGCATTGGTTTTGTCCCGTACATATCGTGTTGAAACATCAATTTCCGCAAATGAAGAAGCATAGGCTTTATACTCTTCCGGGGCCTCTGTATTTCTACAGTTTCACCAAGTTTTTGGTTGGCCTTCACCAAACTAGAGCTGAATATTGTAAACCCGAATCATATAAGCACCTTATGGTGTGGTTACAAACGGTTACTTGCTCAGTAAAAGACGGGTGGCTGGGATTCTGTTTATATGCCGGGGTCATTGTTCCCTGTCGGCCCCCTGATCAGGCATGCGACATTATAAGGGCCGGTTTTTGGCCTCTTACAGTCCGATATAAAATGTGTATCGGTTTTGCACGATTTACAATGTCGTCTTCCAGTTCCCTGTGCTGAATTGCTCTATTTCTGCCTACAGTAGTCCTGTGGTTGTTGTTGTTGCTGTTGTGCCATGTTGTGTGAGGTGTTTGTCGCACTCTTGGAGTCAGTGAAGAGGCGCTTCTCTCGTTTGGGGTGACTAACGTGTGGACGCCTATTTGACTGGTTCACTTCCGACTGTGCGCTTTGGTATCGATCAGCAAACATTACCACCTGATCAAGAGTTTCTGCCCCGTGTTCCGCTAGGAACCTTCTCATATCAGGGTTGAGCAAGTCCTTGAACTGCTTCACAATAATCATCTCTTGGGGCTCTTCGTACAATTCCTCGAAGGCGCTGAGTGATCCCCACTTCTCTAAATACATAGCCAAACATGTAACAAACTGAAAAATAACAGCGAATACAGCTGACAACTTCGTAGAGCAAAATAGTTCTACATCAGAAGAAACCAACACACCAGGACTAAATTAACAATGGCAACTACTCACTGTCCCGGCATAGACCGAAAAAAATGGTATAAAAACCGTCTTTCCAAAAAACACGTCTCTACCAGACGGCTACTAAGACTCCAATAAATTTTACCTTATTTTGCAGCAAAATTAAACCTCATCACGAACATCACATGACGGGTTGTTTACACCGGAACTCAAGCATATCGAGTTTCGTTTACGGCCCAGCATACAAGTCGAAACGGCAGTAAACCGTGCCATGACAGGAACCTTGTCAAAAACGCTGTCGTGTGGTGAGTCACTGGGGCAACTACTACTGTAGTTTTTGCCAGGAATAGTCTATGAGATATAGATATAAGGTCTCTAGAAATTGGCTCGTTAAGAAATAATAAAGACCTATTCGAGATAGGGACAAGAAGACAGGAATGCGAATGCTTTCCACTAGACAGTGTTTTCTAATTAATTATGGAAAGAGTTCTGTTTCCCCACGACCTTAGCTTCTGCCCTTAGATCCCGTAAAGAAAAGGTTCCCAACCTCATCTGAGTAGAGAAAGGTTCCTATAGGTGAATATGTAACACCGACAGCACGAGTGATACATTAACAAACTCTTGATAATGATCAACCGATCGTTGGGTTTATTAATGAAATATCCACACATATAGGGTTAGTAATGGTTAGAACGTGATGATGGTGAAAGACGATTCACACAAAACACACAGATGAGATAATAAAATTACAGTTAATTAAGTAATAGTTAATTAAGAATGAACTGGTGTAAAGTGAAATGATGATGTGATATGATACGTGTTACCAAAATGGTGAGTACTCTACACAGTCCATGTGTCTCTAAATGCTTCTCCTAGATATGAGGATTCACATGTATGCATAAAATGTCCCAAGTTGTTATACGTTATGTCGAGGGGGGTATCTCTAAGCTGAGGACGTATTGATCCGGCGCATGGATATTGCACTCATGTCCGTACTTATTTGTTAGGGCCAGAAAATAGATTAATTTGCTTATTATGTTTATGGCCTGAATTCATATGTATTACATATTATTAGTACAAGTAGAATCAGTCCTATATTGTATATTTTGGATGGGTAGGCAGGACTATATTCTTGTTATGCCGCTCTAGCGGAAGTATGAGTTGTCTTGACAAGTCGTGATGAGTTCCGATGTACCGTTTACAATGGCGGGTTACGCATTTTTCAAGGGCTGGTACATTCTTAAGTAAAAATGATTTATGAAGTGGTTTTTCTTCTGTAGGAGATTGTGTCTCTACTAGAGTTTGTGTTAGAGACTCTCCTAATGTACGGTATCATGTATGATTCGGACTCCAGGTAATGCCAGACCCTATTTTTGATGATCTCATGTCGGTTAGACCTAGCTGGAATATTGTGCTTCGCAACGCTAGGGTCATGTTTGTATCGACGAAGATGACGGGCTTCCATACAGCAGTTATGTCTACGTGAAGTAACTGGATTACTGTAGAACTGTATGGAGAAACTTTAGGAAATTATTCATATGCATTTCAAATTAACTTTGGCTTATATATACCCTCCTGTGAGTGAGTGAGCGACAACTCAGGAAGGCGGCCATGTTACATTCCTGTCATCATATTTTTGAATCACTGTCCAAAGAACGGGGCATGTATCTTACTATTCGGACAGTGGCAAGGAGATCTCAATTTTGATAGAAACCCCTTATCGTGGTTTCATAATATGATATAAACATAAAGCAACTTTAGTTACTTACCGATCCGCCTTCACTGACGCGTTTAGTCAGATAGGGGATGCGGCCATAATGTATCATGACATTGGAAGCTATTGATGTACTACCCATTATTTATGAATGTGTCATGACATGGGATCTACTATGTATGCCTGCAAATTGATGTGTCAACATATACCCATGATTTACTCGTTATGTCCCAGTGTGTGCGTCTAAATAAACTGTGTAAACAAAGATTCCAGCAGTCTGCATTGGTGCCTTGTAGACACAAGTGAATGAGTGCTTAGATTGGTCAGAACACGAACAGTCCACCATTCGCGTTAATCACACTCTACACTTCTACTCCATATATACACCATCCTGCGTCGGTTGAATTGACCAAGTTTAGGGCCTGCTTCCCCTGGAGCCTTAGAGGGAAACTACTGCTTACAGCTGCCTTTGCCTTCCCTAACTCAGGACTAGGGTGAGTTACCCATTTACAGCTGGGTAGACTGGAGCATGCCTGATCTCAACAACTCTGTACACTACAATGAACATATACAGTAGTGGCACCACAAACAACATGCTACAGTGATTGATAGTGGAGCTTTACAGAAGAAAGAGAACACACCATACACCACACATCATTACAGTGATGAGACTTTTACAGTGGTGGGCCAGATTCCTGGGTCCAGCCTACGCAGTCTTGTTGTGTTGAGAATCACATTTTACAGTTGCAAGAACATTTGTTTGACCACATCAACACCAGTAGGACAGCTATACAATCAATGTCAGCTTGACCTGTTCTGACAAGTGTAGCAATATCTGGGTCAGCACTTGTTGACATTTGGCACAGTACAGTCAGTGTTCTAAACTAGTGATTGTTTATCCTGCTGAAATAGAAGAGCAATGTTGAACATAAAGTGCAAATTTCATCGTTGGATCTTCTAATGTGCTCAAAAAAAAATTGAACAGTGTAACAGTTAGAAAGCAAATCTATTACTCAATAAAGTGGTAGTCTAATCTGTTAAAACTGAGCATACAGTACAATACATTACAACTGCAACACATTTCATTATATAATGTACACATTTATGATTTATATGTATTTATGTTTATATATTATTTGTTTATATGTGTGATTGTTATGTGTTTGCGGGCCTGGATGGGAGGTGACTAGAACAGGAAATACCAAGTGATATTGGTCTTGTTCTGGCGTTCTATAGGGAGCAATTTCTTAATTGAAATTTGCATGCAACATAGTTTGCAAATATTTGGTTAGCTGTGACGACTGTGTTCATATTTGTATTTGTAATATTTTTCTGTTCTTTATTTTTGTTTGATTTGTTTGTATAATTGTAGGTCTCATCTTTCCTTTCATTTCAGTTCTTTACACCCTTATGTTTATACACTGTGGCGTTATTTGTCTTGTTATCTTATTGCAGTTATCATCACAGATTCTGTGATCATTTTTTTTTCATTTCTCCTATTTAATTTAATTTGATCTCTGCAAATGTTTTCAGATTGTCTTTTCTTGTTTGTCCTTTGTAATGTCTTTAGTTGACATATGACATAGGAGGTATAGTTGAATACACTTATATTATAGTACAGATCAGTACTTTATGATTATTATTGTTATAAAACAAAGTGTACAAGACCTTTGTAAGGCTTGTCTCCCAAAGTGATTGGTATAGGAAATATTATTTTTCCACAGGTACTCAAGTGATCATTGATTACATTAAGGTATACAAGACCTTTGTAAGGCTTGTCTCCCACAGTATTTGAGATATACAGTTATTGTTTTCCACAGGTACTCAAGTTATCATTGGTTTTTATAAACAAAATAACCATACACGTTTTTCACTAAGACTAAGTCTATGGTATAGACTTGTCTCCCATTAAAGTGAAATAAGGTAATTTATTTACTTTTTCAGGTTTCTGATTTAAGAAGACAAGATGTCTACATTAGATTACTTTATTGCACAAGGAAAATCTCTTGATAAGACTGGGAAAGAGTTAGAAGAATGGACAACTGCTCAATTTGCTATTGCATTAAAATCAGAAGAGAAAAAACAAAAAGATGAGAATAAACTGAAAGCTGAAGTTGAACAATAGAAGATAGATGCTGAGAATTTCAGATTGCAGATGCAAGCTGAGGAAAGAAAAGCTGCGGCTGAGGAGAAAAACTTCAAATAGAAGAAAAAAAATTAGAGGCTGCTGCTGAAGAGAGAAAAGCTGCTGCTGAAGAGAGAAAAGCTGCTGCTGCTGCTGAAGAGAAAAAAGCTGCTGCTGAAGAGAGAAAAGCTCTGGCTGAAGAAAAAAGATTAGAAAAAGAAGCTGATACTGCTGCTGAACTAAAGAAATTGCAGATGCAAGTGGAGGAAAGGAGCTGCAGAACAGAAAAAATTGAAATGCTGCTGCAGAACAGAAAAAATTAGAAGCTGCTGCAGAACAGAAAAAATTAGAAGCGGCTGCAGAACAGAAAAGATTAGATAGAGAAGCTGAAGAGAGAAAAGCAATAAGAGAACATGAATTTGAGTTAGAGAAATTAAAATTGACAAGTATGAGTAATGTTAATCAGGCATCTAGTGGTAATGGTAAACCCTTTGTGTACAAGGTCAAGGTACCAGCGTTCAACCCTGCCAGTGATGACATAACATTTTGGCTTTCTAGATTTGAACGTGCTTGTCGAGCTCATAATGTTGACAAATCACAGTATGTGAATCAGTTGTCTGAAAATCTAAAAGGGGAGTCTCTGAGTAAGTTATATTTCGTTGAAGAGGCCGACAAGGATAATTATGATGCTATTAGGGCATCTCTGATAAAGAAATATCAGCTGCCTGAGGAAGGTTATCGTCTTTTGTTTAAAACAATGAGACCTGAGGTAGGTGTAGAATTCTCAGAATTCATCTCAAAAGCACGAATTACACTTTCACGATGGATTGAATTATCCAAAATAGAGAAAACATTTGATGGTCTTACGGATTTATTGCTAAGAGACAAGGTCATGTCTTCGGTAAATAAACCATTCCTAGAGTTCTTACATGAGCGTAACCCTAGTACATTAAAGCAAATGGAAGAATATTGTGACCAGTATGCCACGGCACACCCTGACATGATTCTTAGTAACTCTAACATTAAAGAGAGTATGCCAGTTGCTTCGGCAACAGAATATAATCAGAATTACTCACACAAATTCCAAGGAGCTAAAAATAAATTTGATAAAAAGGTTAATTGGAATAAGTATCAAAACCAAGATAACCACTCAAATCAGGGTTCTTCTTCGAAGAACTGGAATCGGGCTGATAGTCCTCGACACGCGAGGGGTACCCATAATTTTAGACATTCTCGAAAAGGGAGTAGCTATAGGAACTACCCAAGTGCTTCATGGAGACAAAAAAACCAATATTACAGGGATACTCAGTATAATGAGCGTGATGATTATGATCATGAATATTATGATTCAAACCCAAATAGGGGTTATAACAGAGGAAATAATAATTATAGAGACAATTATAACCGAGGTAGATCACAACACAAAAGACATGGTAAATCTTATTACCAGGCTAACTCTGCACAACAGGAGTTCCACGACGCCGATAATCAGAATAATGATAAAAAAGACTCCAATAGTGTAGCAAATTCCGCTTTCGATTTTGCTAGAGCATCTCAGTGTTCGCAATGCAAAACATTATTCGATCCAACCACAGTTTCTACTTTAAGCTGCGGTCACCCGCTTCCCGCTCTCCCTGCGTCAATCGCGCATAATGGAAGGGGTGCTCTTGTCTTCAATAGAGGCCTAATAGATGGTACTCCGGTATCAATTCTTTTCGATTCGGGGTGCACTACCATCGGAGTGAGGCAATCACTCGTAAATCCTTCTCGAGCTACAGGCAATGTAGTCAAATGTGTAACATTTGGTGGCACATTGGAGAAGTACTCCACTGCCATTATCAATATTGCTACGCCTTTCTTTACAGGAGAGGTGCAAGCATGTCTCTTGCCGAATCCGATCGCTGATCTTATCATCGGTCGCATTCATGGAGTGAAAGAATGCACTCCACAGCAAATTTCTAATTGGGAAAATGTTAATATGCAATCTGCTAATGCAGTAATCACTAGGGCTCAAGCTCTTAATATGCCGCAATCTTCACATTCTGAAGATAATGATGCGCAGATCCAAGATGATCCCTTGGAGATTTCCCATGATTCCTTTATAAAACAGCAGGAAGATGATCCTACTCTAAAGAAATTCTTTACTCTGGCAACAAAAGGTGATCCGAATAAGGATACAAATCGTAAATCTTGGATTACGATGAAGAATGGCGTACTTGTACGTATGGTACAAGACTCCGCTAAGTCCATTCATTCTCAAATCCTTGTGCCTAAAAATATGAGAGTTAAAATCTTACAGCACGCTCATGATTCGCAGTGTGCTGGACATATGGGTTTTTCCCGTACTAAAACTAGAGTTCTTGAATCTTTCTTTTGGCCTGCTGTGAATAAGGACATACGAATCTATTGTCGATCTTGTAAAGTATGTCAAGAGATTAAATCCAGAGGTCCACGCCATGATGCACCTATTCAGGCTGCAGACATTCCCATTCGACCATTTCAAAAAATGGCGATAGACATCATTGGTCCATTTAAGATAAAGTCTGCTAGAGGACACCAATTTATTTTGACGTGTGTTGATATGTGCACACGTTGGCCGGAGGCTGTTCCTCTAAAGAGCATAACTACTGCTGATGTCGCAGATGCTCTTTGGTTAATATTTTCTCGTCTGGGATTTCCAGCAGAAATATTATCCGACCATGGTACCCAACTCATATCGGATACCATGTCTCAAGTAATGTCGACTCTTAAGATAGAGAGATCGCTGAGTAGTATTTATCATCCTATGTCCAATGGGATGGTGGAACGTCTGAATAGAACTCTGAAAAACCTACTAGGTAAGATAACAGAAGATCATCCTCAGGATTGGGATAGGGTTTTACCCGCGGCTCTCTTTGCATATAGAGAGGTCGCCAACGAACATACAGGATTTTCTCCCTTTGAACTTGTCTTTGGCGCGAAACCGCGAGGTCCTATGTCCTTACTTCATGATCTTATAACTGCTGATAATATTGTCGATGACACAAAATCCTCTTATGAATATGTCATCGCACTTAGACACAAGATTATTGAAGCATGCAAATTGGCAACTGCTTCTTCTGAATTTGCGAAACAGAAGGCAAGGGAATTTGCCAATAAAAAGAGATGCTTGCGACAACTTTGTCCAGGTGACAAAGCATTTGTCTTGCTACCTTGTAGGGAAAATAGACTTCTTATTTCTTGGAAAGGTCCGTACGATATAATATCAAAAGTTTCCGATGTTGACTATATCGTCGATATTGACGGGAAGCGTAAAACCTTCCACATCAACATGCTCACGGAATTCCATGAACGTCCGGATTATTTACAACCTGTTTTCCAGGCAACGGACGATTTTCCAGTCCAACATGGACAGTACTCATCTCTGTCAGTAATACAGGATGAGGAAACGAGTTTCTCGGATGTAAATCTACCTTTTCCAATGATTCCTCTTCACTCTAATGAATCATGGAAAGATGTTGCAATTTCTCCCGAATTATCTCCAGGAGAGCAGAAACAAGTTTCTACTATGTTAGAACAATTTCAGGATGTCCTTACTGACATTCCTGGTCAAACTGATGTCATTCAACATGACATTATTCTTACTGACCATAGTCCTATAAGAGTCAGACCGTATCCTATCCCGATACATTTTCAAGCACAGGTAGAGAAAGAGTTGGATGAGATGATAGAGTTAAAAATTATTGAACCATCCACATCAGCATATTCTTCGCCGATGGTTATTGTACGAAAAAAAGACAATAACATACGTCTTTGCGTGGATTATCGCAAATTGAACCAAGTGACGAAATTTGATGCTGAACCTATGCCTTTACTAGAAGAGCTACTTACGAGACTATCGAATTCTCATTTCTTTACTAAACTCGATTTGTCTAAGGGATATTGGCAAGTTCCATTATCCGAACACGCCAAACCGTTTACTGCTTTTTCGACGCCTAGGGGTCTATTCCAATGGAATTTCATGCCTTTCGGTCTTATGAACGCCCCTGCAACATTCGTACGCATGATGCGTCGAATCCTATCTCATCGCTCAGATGTCATTGCGTATCTTGATGACATCTGTCTTTTCAGTGATACTTGGAACGATCACTATAATGGGATAAATGAACTATTGTCTATCTTACGCGAGCATAACCTGACAGCGAAACCATCGAAAGCATGTATTGGTTTTTAGCGAAATATCTTTCTTAGGACACCGTGTTGGTCATGGGTTCCTAAAAACAGAAGACCATAATACAAGTAAGATACTTAACATTTCTATTCCTAAGACTAAAAAGCAAGTGCGAAGTCTCTTAGGTCTAATACAATTTTATGGACGATTCATTCCGAATCTGTCCTCCATTATGTCACCTCTTTCTTCCTTGCTAAAGAAAGGGTCTCCTAATGTAGTCCATTGGACTCAAGAATGTCAATCCTCTTTGGATAAGGTTAAAACTATGTTTTCTACTTCACCTATCCTAGTATTGCCTTCTAAGGATAAGACATTTATTCTTCGTAGTGACGCTTCATCCACCGGGATTGGAGCAGCACTAATGCAAGAGTACTCTGGAACTCTGCATCCTGTGATGTATATTTCTCGGAAATTAAATGCCGCAGAGAAGAATTACTCGGTCCTAGACCGTGAATTATTGGCTATGGTTTGGTCAATCCTTAAACTGCAAAGATTTCTTCTTGGCGCGCATTTCATTGTGGAAACTGACCAGAAAGCTCTTACGGCTATTCAGAGTAAAAATCTGAAGAGCGCGAGATCAACGCGATACGCGATTGCTCTGCAGCCATTTCATTTTTCGGTGCGAGCTATCCGTGGGTCAGAAAATGTGATGGCAGATATTTTGTCTAGATGCCCACATGATTCATAACTGTTATACAACTTTGATACAGTTGTTCCTATGTTGAAATGTGTACACATATGTAATATCATATATTGATTGTAACACTACTTAGCGGTTCATTGATATTTATTCACCGCTGATCTTTCAATGTTTTTTTTTTCGTCTTTGATGATCATGATGTTAAGATATCTTAGATGAAATTTATGTATAAACTAATGTAGAAATTGTGTCATTGCTAATATTGTAGTATGCGTTGGTGACACCTCTCTGGAAATATTTATACTTAGAGAAGTACTTTCTCTAAGGTCATAAAACTTATGCTTATCATCTGCGCATTGTTATTGGTGCGTTGTGAGCCTATTGTATGTTGCTCCTAGATGTATTTAAAAAAAAAAAAAAATGTACCATTTTTTTTTCCCGAGGGGTGTGGTAATCTGTTGCGTGCATATTTTGACGCACATATTACAAAAATCGATATGGCTATTTAATATGGAAAAGATATAGACATTCATTCATTTGTGTATGAAAATGCTGTCTATGGTAAAGCTAGATAATTCATGATTGATTCACACTTTTGATTATAGGAGTAATCGTTCTTGATATTGATCGGCGCATGGATATTGCACTCATGTCCGTACTTATTTGTTAGGGCCAGAAAATAGATTAATTTGCTTATTATGTTTATGGCCTGAATTCATATGTATTACATATTATTAGTACAAGTAGAATCAGTCCTATATTGTATATTTTTGGATGGGTAGGCAGGACTATATTCTTGTTATGCCGCTCTAGCGGAAGTATGAGTTGTCTTGACAAGTCGTGATGAGTTCCGATGTACCGTTTACAATGGCGGGTTACGCATTTTTCAAGGGCTGGTACATTCTTAAGTAAAAATGATTTATGAAGTGGTTTTTCTTCTGTAGGAGATTGTGTCTCTACTAGAGTTTGTGTTAGAGACTCTCCTAATGTACGGTATCATGTATGATTCGGACTCCAGGTAATGCCAGACCCTATTTTTGATGATCTCATGTCGGTTAGACCTAGCTGGAATTTTGTGCTTCGCAACGCTAGGGTCATGTTTGTATCGACGAAGATGACGGGCTTCCATACAACAGTTATGTCTACGTGAAGTAACTGGATTACTGTAGAACTGTATGGAGAAACTTTAGGAAATTATTCATATGCATTTCAAATTAACTTTGGCTTATATATACCCTCCTGTGAGTGAGTGAGCGACAACTCAGGAAGGCGGCCATGTTACATTCCTGTCATCATATTTTTTGAATCACTGTCCAAAGAACGGGGCATGTATCTTACTATTCGGACAGTGGCAAGGAGATCTCAATTTTGATAGAAACCCCTTATCGTGGTTTCATAATATGATATAAACTATGAACATAAAGCAACTTTAGTTACTTACCGATCCGCCTTCACTGACGCGTTTAGTCAGATAGGGGATGCGGCCATAATGTATCATGACATTGGAAGCTATTGATGTACTACCAATTATTTATGAATGTGTCATGACTTGGGATCTACTATGTATGCCTACAGATTGATGTGTCAACATATACCCATGATTTACTCGTTATGTCCCAGTGTATGTGTCTAAATAAACTGTGTAAACAAAGATTCCAGCAGTCTGCATTGGTGCCTTGCAGACACAAGTGAATGAGTGCTTAGATTGGTCAGAACATGAACAGTCCACCATTCGCGTTAATCACACTCTACACTTCCACTCCATATATGCACCATCCTGCGTCGGTTGAATTGACCAAGTTTAGGGCCTGCTTCCCCTGGAGCCTTAGAGAGAAACTACTTCTTACAGCTGCCTTTGCCTTCCCTAACTCAGGACTAGGGTGAGTTACCCATTTACAGCTGGGTAGACTGGAGCATGCCTGATCTCAACAACTCTGTACACTACAATGGACATATACAGTAGTGGCACCACGAACAACATGCTACAGTGATTGATAGTGGAGCTTTACAAAAGAAACACCACATACATTACAGTATGACACTTTACAGTACTTTACAGATATCTATGTATATTCCTTCACTGTTTGAGTATATCTCTGTAGTGTTGATCAACAGTTTATAGCTGTCATATGAACAAAAGGTCTGTTGTCTAATCTCCCGACGGTACTGGTCAGACTGGATATCTTCACGAAATGTTAGTGATATGTAGACTCATAATCTTGCGTATGTAGTCGTGATTCATATACTTTCGAGTCTGCTTCATAAAATGCGCTTAAGAGTGTGTTGCACGTGGTATATATATATGCGATTCCTCTTTTGAGCTCTTTTGCTTGACTTCAGATAATAATGATCTTTCGAGTGATTTGAATTTATGATGACTCTGTATTTAACTTGTGATAACGATGTATTGAACTTGTGAGCACGCAGTATATGGTGACGAAAAATGCTGCGTCCACCTTCTGACTTGTGGGTGAGACAATATTCCTTCTTAATTGAGGAATGAAAGATGTCCTATGGCGAATTCTGCTAGCCAAATGTCCGTTTTTAATAACTTATTTCTGGTTAGACGTCAGACACGTTGCGTGTAGACTCAGACTTCTGATGAACTGAAGACACACAAAAGTCTTCGTAAGTTTTCACATTTAACATCACTGGTTGACTTTCATTTAAACTACTGCTCATTATTCATCTCTCTCTCTCTCTCTGAGTTCAATTCTAATGATGTTAAATATCTTGTGCATGAGAGTGTGTGCGCATGGGAGACTGTGATGATGATAATGGAGAAATATGAAATATTAATTACCTCCTATCATCCTATCATCTTCTAGGAAAATCTTCTGATTTTATTAATCAGTTATGCCAAGAATTATTTGAAACTTTATCTTTCGCACATTTTAGCTATGAGGTTAAAATAAACAAAAATAAGAAAATGTATTTATAAGTATAAGATCTACTAACCTTCTTTTCCCTTCGCAAAATCCTTTAAGAACACAATTCATCACAGAACTGAATTATCATCCACTCTGAATAAACACATGTATTAGGCTATGCGTTTTGGTTTAATCTCTTCCTCACAAGGTAAAAAACTGGACTGCCTCACTCTAGTAGATTATGCGGTATTATATATTTCTGGAAGTCACCAGGCCAAGCTAGGCGTCCAATGTGGTAAACTAACGCTTGTCTGAACCGCGGCCGACCCAAGATAACACCATTACAGCATGAGACGTTTTCCCCTGGCCAATATGGGCGTCCAATGTGGTGTCACAGAAATTACAGCATGCCCAGATGTTTGATTCGGATGACCATGTGTGTTTTTACCAGATTTATCACGATGCAATGTGGGCTTCAAACGATAATGTCGGGCATGTGGACTCAATCAAAGGATTTTATTTCCCCCGATGAAAGAGCAAATGTGGTTCTCTAGATACCGGTCGCGAGTAATCACAACAATGAAATAGCAAATGTGGATCGCAAATATGAGATGAAAGAGCAAATGTCGGAGAAAATACAATATGAAAAATGTAGGAAAAGATGGAGCAACAAGGCCTTTGCGCTTGTTTATCACAATAGCCCCTCCTCAAGTGTGATGTCAATCGTACTCAGGAGAGCTTAGCCTTCTTGCTCGGGATTCCTTAATCCTTTTCCTCATCTTCGTTTTTCTCTTCGGTTTCCACCCTTTCCTCTACTTGTCTGTGCTCTCCGTCCTGCCTCATAGGATGACGGCTTAAAAAAATCCGCTCCTACGTTATGTTTTCCTTGGATATAGTCCACTTGGAACGTGTAAGGTTGTAGAACAAGCGACCACCTCATCAGTCTAGCATTCAAATTCTTTGAATTGGCGAGGAAGGTCAGAGGTTGGTGATCACTCTGGATTGTAAATTTCCTTCCGTACAGGTATGCTTGAAATTTTTGTATTCCCCAGACGAGCGACAAACATTCCTTTTCGATTGTGGAATAGTTTTGTTCTGCTCGGTTTAACTTCCGACTCGCATATGCGACCGGAAATAGATTTGGTGGGCTTCTGTCATCTGGCTGTAGTAATGTAACCCCGATTCCAATGTTACTGGCATCTGTGCGCAAGATGAATTTTCTAGTTAAATCCGGAAGCCGTAAAATAGGTTTTGTGGTGAGTTTCTCTTTTAAGAGTGCATATGCATGTTCACATTCTGCTGACCATGTCACTTTATCTGGGTTTCCTTTCTTGGTTAGCGATGTAAGCGGTGCACTGAGGCTATTAAAATCCTTTATATATCTCTGGTAGAATCCACAGAGAGATACAAATGACTGGACATCCCTTTTAGTGGACGGTCTCGGTGCATTTCTCAGCTTCTCAACGTTTTGAGTCTCGGGGAACATGGTCCCATGGGATATAGTATGTCCTAGGAACTCTAGCTGTTCACACCCAATTTGACATTTGGTTGGGCGGGCGGTTAGTCTCGCTTCTCTGAGTCTGTTAAACAGCAAGGATAGCGCTGATATATGTTCTTCAAACGGTTCAGTAGCTACTAGGATATCATCCATAAAATTGCTGATGGCGGGATGATTCAAAGGATCCAATAACTTTCGCATCATCCTTGTGAAGACACTAGGAGCATTGTTCAGTCCAAATGGCATCACATTAAACTCGAAGTGTCCATCTGGAGTACTGAAGGCTAACAGGTTCCTCACCTCAGCTTTTACCGGTATTTGATAGTACCCTTTACTGAGGTCGATCTTTGAAAAAATAGCGAGCCCTGCTCAGCTTAGTAAATAGCTGGTTCTGGTCCGGTAACGGTTCTGGCTGGAACTGTGTTAACGCATTCAGCTGTCGGTAGTCGATGCACAGGCGGTGTTCTCCACTGGGTTTGCGTAACAGCACCACTCCCGCACTGTAAGGGGACTCCGACTTCGAAATTATGCCTTCCTTAAGTAAGTAATCAATTTCTTGTTTTAATGCCGTCGCCTTGGCATACGGAATCGGATAGGTTCTCATTCGGACGGGCGTAGGATCCGTGACTTCCATGTCAAACTCCATCAGGTTTGTCCGGCCCGGTTTGTCTGTCAGAGAGTCGGCGTGGTTTTCCATCAAACTCCTTACTTTTTCTTGCTCTGCTTCCGTTAAGGTGGAGCTTATTTTCACATCTAAATGTGATTCCTCATGTATCACCGGGTACTCTACGGATGATAATGGCTCTTCTTCCATTTGCATAGCAATGGCCATAGTCATGAGGTGCGCTGGTTCGGCAGGGGCTCGCTCGTAAAACTTCTGAAGCAGATTTAAGTGGTAAATTTTCTGCTTTCCGTTCACGGCGATTTTATAGTTGGTGCGAGAAATCTTTTCCACCACTTTGTAGGGTCCCCTCCAGCAAATCTGCAATTTATTACTGCTACTTGGCAGAAGAAGTAGCACCTTCTCTCCTACTGCTAGTTCTCGGTCCTTCGCATTGCGATTGTAATATTTGGCATGTTTCCGCCTAGCCTCCCGTACTTTCGCTGTGGCTAATTCCCAGCCAGTCTTCAGGCGTTATTTCAAGTCTGTGACGTACTGGAAGGCTGATGTGACAGTGTCGTCTGCCTTGGCATCTGTCCATGTTCTTAGTAATGCTTCTAATGGACCTTTAAAAGGTCTTCCGAAGAGTAATGCGGCCGGAGGAACTCCAGTTGACGCATGCGGTACTTCCCTATAAGCAAATAATGCGGCAGGAAGATACTGATCCCACGTTTCTGGCTTCTCCTGTGCCAACTTCCGAAGAATAGAGGTGAGCGTTCCGTTAAACCGCTCTACTTGCCCGTTACTTTGGGGGTGATAGGGAGAAGTATGGATATGCCTAGTCTTGAATATTCTAAGCACCTCCTCTGTCAACTTGCCTCTAAATTGTGACCCGTTGTCTGTGAGAATTTCATGCGGGAAGCCCAATCTAGTAAAGATATTCAGTAAAGCGTCAGCTACATGCACTGAGTCGCATGATGGCATGGCTATGGCTTCGCCCCACATGGAACAGGTGTCCACTAAGGTAAGGATATGGGAGTTCCTCTTCTTAGTTCTCAGCAGAGGTCCAATTATATCCACGGCCACTCTTTTAAATGGGGTGCCCAGGATTGGCATCTCCCCAAGGGTCGCGGGTGCCGTCCAGTGTTTTGGTGCAACTTTCTGGCACTGAGGACATGACTTGACGAAACGTTTAATGTCGCCGGTGATCCCTGGCCAATAATAGTGGCAGGCGATCCTTTGAGTCGTGGCGCTCATTCCCATGTGTCCACTAAATGGGATAGAGTGGCCCATCTCAAGCACCTGGTTCCTATTGGTTGCAGGAACTACTAATTGGTTGTGTTCCTGTCCTTCATTCCCAGCTCGGCGATACATCAATCCATTTTTCATAAAGAAGTCTCCCTTGGTAGGTGGGTTGTGTGTCCTAGGTAATTTTTTTAAAACAGGACGCCAGTGAGGAATCTTCCATTTGGGCCCTCTTCAATTCCTCGGGGAGGATATTGGTAGGAGGTTCCTGCTCTGTGTCTTTTCTTGACTGTCCTCTAGTCTGTACGGCCGCCATGACTAGTGGTTGAGTAGGTTCTCCAAGGAACACATATCTACATCCCAAGATTAAAGAGTAGATTGTTTCTTCCATGATAGCTGCACGAATCTCTCCTGTCACATAACGAGATTCCACTCTGATAAGTGCAATTGGCAGTGTCATAGGTGCAACATCCTTCGTCGGACCTTGGATGTCGACACTCTCTTCTGTTATCTGGTCAGGGGTGACAAGAGATGCCCTGACCACCGCATCGAAAGCAAATCCTGTGTCATAAAGGCACTCCACAGATTGTCCGTTTACGAGGACTGATTCGATGACGGGAGGATGAGAAACGTTTCCGGTCCTCTGCTCCTTCCGGGGTGACGATTTGTCTGCAGACAGGCAGCATGTTGGGGAGGAGGTCTGCGCCTGCACTCATTAGTGTTGTGAGTGTTCAAGCGACAGTACTTGCACCATTTATCTCCCTGTCTCTGGTGTGGCGCAGCATTTTTCTTGTTTTGCTCTTTGTAGTTATCTTGTTTTGCGTGCTGTTTATGCGAGATGTGTGGTCCTTTTCTTTGTTGGTCTGGTTGGGAGCGAGCAGGTTGCTTTGGCTCCTGATCCGAAAACTTCTTTCTGGCTCCTTGAGACTCCATGAGAGCATTTTGGAATCGCTCTGCCAGTGTAAGAATATTTTCTAACCGGTCAGGCCGTTTTCAGTGAGAAATCTACGCATTTCCACCGACATAGACTCTTTTAGTTGCTCTATCACAATCAACTCTTTTAACCCGTCATAGTTCTCGGTAAAGTTTCCCAGTGTACACCACTGCACTAAGTAGTCTTCAATACGGGCTGCGAACTGTGAGAAAGTCTCTCCGGCCTCCTTCCTAGAACCTCGAAATTTTTTCCGGTAAGCCTCTGAATGAAGCTCGTACCTCACCAAAAAAGCTTTTTTCAATGCCTGATAGTCATCTTGCTCTCCGGCCGGAAGTTTATTAAAAACTTCGTAGGCGGCTCCTCTTAGGCCCTGGGAAAGTTTCAAGTTCCACTTCCGTTCTTCAAGTCCAAACCCTGTTGCAAAGCGTTCGAAGCGGTCTAAAAAGGCGTCCATGGTATCGTTCCTTTCTGAAAAAGGTTCCAGCGGAAAGTTCATGGCATTGGGTGGTGCAGGTTGCTAAGTAGGCACACCATCTGAGTGGTGTGAGTACCCTCCATCAAAATTGGAAGCCGCTGCACTTTTTGCCAGCTCTATCTGATTGGTCTGTCCCTGGATTTCCAGTTGCTTCATGTTAAGTGCATGCTCTGCTGCTTCTTTCCGCTCCGCTGCTTCTGCTGTGGCTTTCCGCACCGCTGCTTCTACTGCGGCTTTCCGCTCCGCAGCTTCTGCTGCGGCCTTCTCCTTCCGCTCCGTTGCTTCTGCTGCGGCTTTCCGCTCCGCTGCTTCTGCTGCGGCTTTCTCCTCCATTGCAAGTTTCTGCACTTCCATCTCTCTTGCATGGAGTTTGTCAGTCTCCTCACTCAAAAATTTCATCAGATCTTTTCCACTTAACCCGTATTCACGCCCTGCCTCCATTAAACTAGTCCTAATTTTTGCGGCATCTGCCATGATAGGCAGTATGGGTTCACGAAGGGAAGAATTGGCAGTGACCTCCAAGCAAATTGTTTGACTCGCACAAGTAATTATCTCTTAAAACCTTATAGGTTTAAATTAGTAATCAAGTTCAAAAAGTTCTTTAAAAATAATCACTCACTCAGCATATTCTGAAAATTATATAACAGATTATCTCGAAGTTTTCTATGAAAAATTTGCTAAATATTTATGATAAAATGTTCCCAGCAGTTACAGAAAAAGATAAAAAAAATCAGTACCCTACAGTATCCTTTGTTCTCAAAAAGTGCTTAATCTGTCCGTTTGTCACTTAATTTAAAAAGTATCACTCGTGCTTTAGAGATATAAATTATCCCCCATATGAAATAGACAAATTATAGTAAGAGTCAGTCTAGAAGGTAATCCCTCGAAATGCCAACCAATTTTGCAATTATCGCAATTGTATGGCAGGGATGAAAATGTGATTTATCACACTTCTAAGTCCGGGTTCACTAATCCCGGACGAGTCCACAATTGTCGTGTGGTGAGTCACTGGGGCAACTACTACAGTAGTTTTTGCCAGAAATAGTCTATGAGATATAGATATAAGGTCTCTAGAAATTGGCTCGTTAAGAAATAATAAAGACCTATTCGAGATAGGGACAAGAAGACAGGAATGCGAATGCTTTCCACTAGACAGTGTTTTCTAATTAATTATGGAAAGAGTTCTGTTTCCCCACGACCTTAGCTTCTGCCCTTAGATCCCGTAAAGAAAAGGCCCCCAACCTCATCTGAGTAGAGAAAGGTTCCTATAGGTGAATATGTAACACCGACAGCACGAGTGATACATTAACAAACTCTTGATAATGATCAACCGGTCGTTGGGTTTATTAATGAAATATCCACACATATAGGGTTAGTAATGGTTAGAACGTGATGATGGTGAAAGACGATTCACACAAAACACACAGATGAGATAATAAAATTACAGTTAATTAAGTAATAGTTAATTAAGAATGAACTGGTGTAAAGTGAAATGATGATATGATATGATACGTGTTACCAAAATGGTGAGTACTCTACACAGTCCATGTGTCTCTAAATGCTTCTCCTAGATATGAGGATTCACATGTATGCATAAAATGTCCCAAGTTGTTATACGTTATGTCGAGTGGGGTATCTCTAAGCTGAGGACGTTCTGATGAATACTGTTGTCGTACGGAGAACGCTGACGAGATATCCATGTATATTCCTTCACTGTTTGAGTATATCTCTGTAGTGTTGATCAACAGTTAATAGCTGTCATATGAACAAAAGGTCTGTTGTCTAATCTCCCGACGGTACTGGTCAGACTGGATATCTTCACGAAATGTTAGTGATATGTAGACTCATAATCTTGCGTATGTAGTCGTGATTCATATACTTTCGAGTCTGCTTCATAAAATGCGCTTAAGAGTGTGTTGCACCTGGTATATATATGCGATTCCTCTTTTGAGCTCTTTTGCTTGACCTCAGATAATAATGATCTTTCGAGTGATTTGAATTTATGATGACTCTGTATTGAACTTGTGATAACGATGTATTGAACTTGTGAGCAAGCAGTATATGGTGACGAAAAATGCTGCGTCCACCTTCTGACTTGTGGGTGAGACAATAGTCCTTTTTAATTGAGGAATGAAAGATGTCCTATGGCGAATTCTGCTAGCCAAATGTCCGTTTTTAATAACTTATTTCTGGTTAGACGTCAGACACGTTGCGTGTAGACTCAGACTTCTGATGAACTGAAGACACACAAAAGTCTTCGTAAGTTTTCACATTTAACATCACTGGTTGACTTTCATTTAAACTACTGCTCATTATTCATCTCTCTCTCTCTCTCTCTCTCTCTCTCTCTCTCTGAGTTCAATTCTAATGATGTTAAATATCTTGTGCATGAGAGTGTGTGCGCCTGGGAGACTGTGATGATGATAAAGGTGAAATATGAACTATTAATTACCTCCTATCATCCTATCATCTTCTAGGAAAATCTTCTGATTTTATTAATCAGTTATGCCAGAATTATTTGAAACTTTATCTTTCGCACATTTTAGCTGTGAGGTTAAAAACGTAAAACAAAAATAAGAAAATGTATTAATAAGTATAAGATCTACTAACCTTCTTTTCCCTTCGCAAAATCCTTTAAGAACACAATTAATCACAGAACTGAATTATCATCCACTCTGAATAAACACATGTATTAGGCTATGCGTTTTGGGTTTAATCTCTTCCTCACAAGCTAAACTGCTTGACTGCCTCACTCTAGTAGATTATGCGGTATTATATATTTCTGGAAGTCCACCAGGGCCAAGCTCGGCTTCCAATGTGGTAAACCAACGCTTGTCTGAACCGCGGCCGACCCAAGATAACACCATTACAGCATGAGACGTTTTCCCCTGGCCAATCTGGGCGTCCAATGTGGTGTCACAGAAATTACAGCATGCCCAGATGTTTGATTCGGATGACCATGTGTGTTTTTACCAGATTTATCACGATGCAATGTGGGCTTCAAACGATAATGTCGGGCATGTGGACTCAATCAAAGGATTTTATTTCCCCCGATGAAAGAGCAAATGTGCTTCTCTAGATACCGGTCGCGAGTAATCACAACAATGAAATAGCAAATGTGGATCGCAAATATGAGATGAAAGAGCAAATGTCGGAGAAAATACAATATGAAAAATGTAGGAAAAGATGGAGCAACAAGGCCTTTGCGCTCGTTTATCACAAACGCAAGGTGGAAGCGTGGGCCAGGAACGTACGATATAACGTAGAAAATGTTTGACTCGACGGCACGGCATTTCAGAAAACGTCAACATAGACAGCTTGGATCTTGCAACAGAAAAAAAATAGAGCTGGATTCTGAATTTATAGGACCGGACAAAACGTATTAAGAGCATCTCTGTTCATCAGTAGAAAACTCGTCAATATTAATACGGAACCCGGAATTATATAGGATCACTCACAAGTCACAGAAGGATTTTGAAATAGACGTATTACACCAGACGTGTGTTCGAGGCATCTGTGTTATATTGCCAAGGCTATTCTATTGATCAAGAAGTCAAATATTTCTCAATTATTGAGTATGTGGTACCTGTACGAGGGGACCGGACTAATTGCGGTACGACCCAGAGAGACCATTTGCTGTAAAACTACCCCTGAAGATTCTTGCCTTGACCTGGAAAGGTTACTTCTAGAACTTTTCTGGAAACGTGCCCTTCACCACAGACATGAAGCTACGGTAAAGCAGCATCAGCACTTCAGCATTTTGCCAAGTCACAATTTCAACAAACCAAAAACAGCTGAACTTTATTTTGCTAAATTCATCAAGCCTAAAGACTTTTCGGTGAAGAAACCTAATTATTTTTCATAATCACCAGTCATATATATTTACATTTGTTTCAAAGTAATTAATCGTTAAATTTGTGTGGCGTCACAAATCCACACGTAACATTGTATCCGAGCATCTATTAAGCTCATTTTCGTCTATGGTTAATATAGAAGTTTGTCCCAGTTGTAGTGGATTTTGATGGTATTGTATGGTTTATGTTACGTAGTGTGATGTATGAGGTCAGCTGTGAAGGCTCCTGAGATAAATGTAGATGTGAATTTCAGAAGGCCCTTCTTACTACCACTTACGACCTCACACATATCTTTTTTTTTACTAATGAATGTAGCTACGTTAAAAGTCTAGGGTACTGATATGTAATATGTTGTGGTAGATTACACACACACACACATACAGATATTTATTAAGTCTAATAATATTAATAAACGTTATAACACACTGAACTAACTCAGGCTGTTTTAGTTTTAAAATTTAAATCTTTTGATACATTTATTTGTTCTGAACCAATTGTTTAGTTGGTCAGAACATAAGAAATATTATGGAGTTATAAATGGAATGCATAATCATATGACATAATAAAATGGAAAATGTGTACCTAATTATTTCAAATGACTGGTTAATAATAATTATATTAAGATAGTCCCAGGAGAACTTATTACTAGATATGCTGTTGGGGTGGTGTCATCACTCCCAGTCTATGACTACCAAACATTGTCCATCGACTTAGGGGATGAATATATAGTTTAATTTCCCCAATGGTATGTCTTCATTTGGTGGTATATTAGTTGATAAGTTAGTGGGTAATTTGTTGGTAAATCAGTTGGAAAATCAATTGGTGAACGTCCAGCAGGCCAGATATCACTTATCTCGCCTGCGTCGATCTAGTACAGAAGTCTGGTGGCCTCTCCTCTCCGTGCTGGGGGATAATATACGGCTGTTCTGACACAATGGTAGACTGCACTGGTCCACACTTGTATATATTACTACAGCATTTGACACCGCTTTGGTGCCAAACAGAAACTCACAATTCTGAAACAAAAGTATTGGGTCATGTGTCAGAATTCTACCTCCTGAACCACTTCTGCACACAACACTACACACAACAACACCACATAGACTGGGTCAGATCTCTCTGACCACACAGCACATCTTACCTATTTGGTTTCACATAGTACTAGTTCCCCAAGACTACATTGCATCTGAGATATGTTCAATAGCTTCCTGCTATTAAATAAGATAGGTGATATGTTCCACTGATCTCAACACTAGATCTTTTTCATAGTATTATTTAGGCGTTCCTATATATTTTCTTTGTATGTATGTCTCTAGACCCTGAACTTGGGCTGGGGATCTAGAGCGAACGCTACTTGTCGTAATCATTTTTATGATTTGGCAGTATCAATCACTCGAATTATTAAAATATGCAAAATAAATATTGTTCATTCTTACCAGAATTCAGAATTGAGAACACAGTTAAGTTTGCTAGCAAAACTCAGCTGAGCTGCTGGCTGTATGATGGCGTCACACTATATATTTGTATTCTTCAGGAATCAACACCACTGTTAATTTAAACTGCGTCTCTGAACAGACTTATGTCAAATGGCAAAATTTCACCTCTCTGTCCCGCTACTATAAAATGCGTTGGCCAATCGCCGACTTCCCCCCTAACTTTCAAATTACAACCAAAAAGTCACTTCAGTCAAATCTCAGTCAAGTATGTATTATGGTCTGTTTGTCCGTCTGTCTCTACTTGTTTTTTTCATAAAAACACACTTGGTTCTACATGCATTTCCTACACGAATCTGCCTTCTAAGTTATTTTTAGCTACTATTCTCCGCCACCTCCCCTCTCTTTAATTACAGCTCGAATTTTACGTTTGCATGCTCAAAGCCAAGATTTTCGAAACTTTTAGTGACATGGGTTAACAGTGCAGTCGCTCGTCTGATATGAACAATACAGTCTTTTGTCAATATCTTCCTTATTATCTATCCGTCTGTATAATTGAAAGCATATTATTTCACTGCTCAAGATGGGCTATCAAACTAGCTAGGTTTTATTTTCATAACTCTATTATTAAGAAAAAACATATTTTTTCTCAAGTTTAGTTTTTGAAATTTGTTCGAGAACCTTCTCTCATGTGTTTTGCCGCGGCATTCAAATATAGACCAAGTATCGAAAAAGTCCAAGAAATGACTGTCTCGAATAAGAGCTAAGGTCCTTTTCTTGTCCATTTCTTTACTTTGTGTCAACTAGGGACGTGAATTTTTTCCTCCCCCAATTGCGTCTTTTTTGCCGTTCGAACTTCTAACACGTTTTCAGTCATATCTTTCCTTTTTTGATCTCCGTTTCATTCCCCCCCGTCTACAAAGGGTAAACGTTCCGTCTGCACGTCTAACTAGATAATTTGAATGGTGGCTGGAAAGGCTGGCATGGGTGAGCATGTCTCCTAGTATCTTACGCATTATTTTTAACCCTACATTTTATCGTTAATTTTGGAGATATTTTAACGTTGTATCATGGTAAAATTATCACACCAGTAATAACGTCTGTTAACGCTAATCATAAAGGCTCTTCAACAAGCCAACATTTATCTTTGTGACGATGCATGTCCAACATGTAATTATGTTTATTCCACAGTTTTCACAAGACAACAGCACGGCAGTCTATGTAAGGCATTTCCAAGATACGCATTCTAGCACTCCAATAGTAGTATCAGATGATCCACTTTTCTCCATATACTTAAAATCTGAACACATCGAGTTATTATAAAACATTTCCCATTGAACGTGTTCCAAAGAACTACCAGCTAGGCAGCATACACAAATGACCCTAACAGGGTAAACATCAACTCTCTTCTGTTTCTATCCCAAACATCTTTACGTCATGTGCGAAGTATACATAGTGACAGTTCTTAATCGTGCTGCGCTTACCAGCACCATACTCTTGGTCATTCTCTGACATGTGGCGTGCAATAGCCAACGCCACATTACCCCCCACCCCTTGCGATCGACTGAAAACCAAGTTTTCAGACAGGCAATCACCAGAAGAAGCTGTACCAAATTGTTAAGATCACCGCTAATCCAACTCATGAGTACACACAAACAAATAAATTGATATAGACATAGATTGCAACCATGTTAATTAGAAGGAAAATAGTAATGCAAGTTTTGAGACATGGATATGACAAATGAACGATTGAAGAAGAAAAGAATATATATATATATATATATATATATATATATATATATATATATATATATATATATATATATATATATATATATATATATATATATATAAATATATGCAAACTGTCTCATAAATGTGATCAGTTTTTCACTGTTGAAAAACGTGTTCTATGCTCGCATAGTGATCTATACTCTCTATAGTGTCCATTGTGACAAAACACCACTCATTATAAAGATTGTTCCACGAGAAATATGTAAGGTATCATTACATAACGTTAACATTACATAACCCTAGATAGGGTGTCCACCAGAACATTGTCCTTTCCCGCTATCGAAAGAACGTCGAAATCGAAACTTTGTATTTGCAATGACCACCTGGTAAGACGTGCATTATACGATTTAAACGTCTGTAGATACGTGAGTGATCTTTGGTCGGTATGTAACGTGAAATGAGTACCTACCAGGAACTTCTGTAACTTATGTAAAGTCCACACTATGGCCAACAACTCTCTCTCTCTCTCAACCAAAGAGTACCTGGACTCAGCATCAGATAATGTTCTGCTCAAGTAAAAATAGGATGGTACTTGCCATCAAAGTACCAGACATCACCGATGCCATTTATTGATGCAATCTGTTACAACGAGAAAAGGTCGTCGTAAGTCTGGTAGTCGTAATATAAGACTTTTTGAAATGTGTGATTTTATGTTATGTAAAGCATGGTCACATTCTTCGTTCAATTCTATCTAGTCAGGCATACCTTCCTTAGAGCAGATAGGACAGAAGTCAAAGAAGAAAACTTCGGTATACACCTATGATAGACGGTAACAAGACCTAGCAATCTTCGTACCTGCTCCTTAGTTGTAGGAATAGACAGATACACCTCTGGAAAAACCACAAGGTGTGAAAGAAACAGTTTCGAAGTCTATACCAATATGAAAGTTGTAACGAAAAGAATGACTAAGAAAGTACCAACTCCCCGAAGAAAAAGTAATAAAAATGACTTATTAGAATATATTGCTGAATATATGAAGTCAGCATCCGGATGGATGTAACCAGACGCGCAGCTATGTTATGTGTGGTGCTGAATTGTGCACCAATCTAACATCTAGACAATAATGCAAACAAGAAGACCCACTCGTAAGTCTGATAGCTTCGTACACATCGAGATTATTACAAAAGTAAACAAATGCGCATAGAATTACGCACAGGAAAAAGATGCGTACAAAGAACATCAGCCGTGTGCAGAAAATGTGCACGTGCGCACCAGATTGTGCGATGTGGTATATTTCGCACTTGCACGGTGCGGGTGTGTGTGGTCTTTCACCACGAGAAGAACTTCGACAAGAGCGAAGTGGGATACAAAAATTGTGCCCGACTATAATTGACTGAGGAGAATTGCACTCAGTCACTTCATTACGTGTCGTGTTGGCCTGACGTGTATGAGTATCTTCAATATCATGGATCTTACAAGAGCATGCAGTCTTTGGGCATGTCGTACCCAATGTAACAATAGGTTCAGCATGACCTACCTCATTAACAGAAGAATTAACATTATTATTGTCAGTCAAATGGGTGTCACCTTTATCATATATCTCTACCCTTTTTCGATACACGTTATAGTGATCAGATTTATCAAATAACTCTTTCTTCTTACTAGACATACAGCGATCCGACACATCTATATTACTGTCCATGGCATGTCGGCTCCATGCATCAGCATAAAAACCATGCTTACGATATGAAGAAATGGCTGGAGGGAAATTATAACTCCCTCGAAAAGAGACTTTCGTTTCGTTATCATGTGTAGATATATTGACGTACTCTTTGGGGTTTCTGGCATGTCGCGAAGCACCCCTGACACTGTCGATGGTAGACAATCCATTGTTCTGTAGTACTATCTCTGACAATCTGTCCACTCTCCTTTGTACCCTGTAAATCGCAGAATCATTCTTTGGGATGTTATTAACCTGAATAACGGTGTTGGCAGCGGCATGTCCACATCGTGCTCGTGGAGTAGACCCAGGTTGATATAGCATCATACATTCTGGGCAATTGCCACTATGTTCAAGATCAACATTACACGCATTGGCGTGATTATTATTCTCGTTATTGTCATTATTAACCTTGCCATCATTAATTTGACAAGCATTAGCTTGTGATCGTACTCTACTCTGGCTTCTAGAAAAATGTGATCTTCTCCGATCCAATGGACGGTCAGAACGAGACTACCCCTTATTGTCTGTGAGAGAAGAATCATTACGCGATGGTGACGAGAAATGATGATTATTAGGGTAATTATGAAATGCATCTTGATTATTTCTGTACCACGCATTTTTATTATGGTGGTTAAAGTTTCGCCTCTCTCCGACCTGTGAGGGCGAGTGATTATGATGGAAATTGTATCTACCTCTATATGAATTCTGATAGTCTTCCCTATACCGCCCGTCCATGCTACATGTGCGCGATCTATCATGAGTAGCAGCACACGCAGGCAAAGTTCCCAGGACCTTCGCCTTGCTTAAAGACAAGTTTGGATGGGCGACTAAAAACTGTCGACCTGATGTTTCCATCTTCCCTACACTCGTGGGCTTCCTTTCTTGTAGAAAAGAGACAATTTCCGAGCGTACAGAAGATAAAATTGTATAGCTTAAGAAGAGATCACATATACCCTCGAAGGATTTATGAATATTTGACTGCTCGATCCATCTGTTAAGACAGATCTTCACGGAGGACATAACGTCTTCAAAATCTTTACCCTCAACGGGAACCATAGATTTAAATTTTTGACGATATCCTTCTTCGTCCAAACAATATTTGCGATGGAATACCGCTTTTATGGATTCATAGTCACCTCTTTTCTCATCTGCAGTGCTAACGAAATTTTGTAAAGCCTCTCCTGTGAGTAACTCAACAAAATGTTCAGGCCACAAATCTTTAGGTAATTTTAAAGCAGTAACACGTTATTCAAATCTTTGACTATAAAACCCTATGTCATCATGCAGTGGTGAAAAAGGTGGCAATTTTAAATTAATGATCTTAGACGATCCCGTACCACAAAATTCCCTTATACCAGTTGATTGTAAACGTAATTTGTCTAACTCAAAAATTTTCTCTCTCTCACATTTTGCCTGTTCTGCAGCAATTTCTGCCAAATGAATTCTCTCCATTCTATTTTACTTCCCTTCTCTCTTCTCTCTTTTTCTCTTCTCTCTTCTCCTCTCTCTCTCTCTCTCTCTCTCTCTCTCTCTCTCTCTCTTTGTATTGAGCTACTTCCTTATTTACATAGGCTATAAGATCATCGCCCGACAAACCAAGGTCCTTTCCATTTTGTATAAATCCTGACTTAACTTTTACAAATTCAGCCATAATGGAACCAAGGAGTAATGGAATAGAGATACAAGTTTAAAATGTATACCTTTCCAACTTGTAGCTAACTGACTATACTTAGTTATAAGGTAAATCAAACCTTTTTCAAAAACCAACTGTGTATACAGTACTTAGTCGTTTTGTGTGATATACGTGTGTCTGATATCGTATTTTGTATACGATACTTACCCACTACTCTTCCTACGTAGCTGTAATAATCGTATATATATATATATATATATATATATATATATATATATATATATATATATATATATATATATATATATATATATATATATATATATCCTAAATAACAATATAATACAATCACAAGCAAGTAATAAATACCGCCTACCTATTTAAAAGCATGCCATAATATCACGTTAGACAACTGACCAAAAGACATAAATTGAATCTAATAAGAAACAAAGACAAAAGTGTAAAGAGTCATAAATCCTGCAATAAAATAAAACATGTTTCCATTGCCTATGAACGGAACAGAACGAACTACAATCCCATAGAACTATTGTACATAATAAAAAAGAAAGTCAAAGAAGACCCACGGTTACGAACATAACCATACTGAACTAAATAAGAAATACACGACAATATGTTACTTGACAGCACAGCTAAACAAATAAGAAAAATCGTGATGATTGTTTTGTCACAATGGACACTATAGAGGACACTTAGATAGATTACAATGCGAGCATAGATCACGTGTCTCAACAGTGATGATCACATTTATGAGACAGTTTGCATACGTTTATTTATTTTATTTTTTTTCGTTCATTTTTCATAACCTTGTCTCAAAACCTGCATTACTTGATTTACTATTTTTTGTTCTGCTTGACATGGATGCAATCTATGTCTCTAATATGTTGTTTGTGTGTAATCATGGGTTGGATTAGTGGTGCTCTTACCCATTTTGTTCCGCTTCATCTGGTGTCTGAAAACTTAGTTTTCAGTCGATCGCGGGGTGAGGGGGGTAATGTGGCGTAGGCTATTGCACACCATATGTTAGAGAATGACCAAGAGCTTGATGCTGGTAAGCGCGGCACGATAAAGAATTGTCACTATGTGTACTTCGCACATGACGTAAACATGTTTGGGATAGAAACAGAAGAAAGTTGATGTTTACCCTGTTAAGGTCATATGTGTATGCTACCTAGCTGGTAGTTCTTCGGAACATGTTCAATGGGAAATGTTTTATAATAACTCGATGTGTTCAGATTTTAAGTATATGGAGAAAAGCAGATCATATGATCCTATTATTGGAATGATAGAATGTGTATCTTGGAAAATGCCTTACATAGAATGCCGTGCTGTTGTCTTGTGAAAACTGTGGAATAAATATAATTTCATGTTGGACATGCGTCGTCACAATTATTAATGTTGGCTGGTTGAAGAGCTTTTATGATGTACGTTCACAAACGTTATTACTGTGAGAAATTTCTATATTTAGATGAAAATAAGCTTAATAAATGCGCGGATACAAGGTTACGTGTGGAATTGTAACGCCACAACGTTATAAGGTGGACGTCAAGTTTGGTGAGGAAACCCTGTATCGATAGTGTCACCTCGAATAGTTAATGGTAGAAAAAATCGAGATCTAGTGTTCACAGCAAAGAATGGAAAAAAAGTACTTCTGGGATTTGGACACAGCTAGTTGCTAAAAATTGTTACTGATGATGGTACGTGATTGAGTGGAAAATCCTATCGGCTGGCTCTGGTGAGTGCCGATTCTGAATAGCGTAACTCTCCTGGATAAATATCCTCATGGAAAAACGACTATCAGAAGTCGGGAGAACAGTTATTTTTATTTCACCACAAAGGGCTGATAAAATTCCAGAAAATATATCTGGATATTTGGTAAGTCCAGTTAAAATTTACTATTAAAATGTTCGTTCGTCTCTGTGGCCCGTCCTGTTCACAACTGAAACTCGGAGACGCGTCAGCTAACAGAAGACTACTTTAATCCAATAAGTACCAATAGAGACAAGGCCCAAGATATAGCCACATAAAAAAACCGCTGGTCGCCGTTGATCAGGTTGCCTAAGGATATAGGAACATTATGAAAAAAATTACTGCTAATAATATCTACACACATATATATATATATGTATATATATGTATGTATATATATGTATGTATATATTTATATACACGGAAGGGGACACGACAATCTCTCATCCTCTCCATCAGTCCAGATTAAAGTTAAAAGGCGCACGTTATATCTAGCCTATCATATCGCGCGTCGCTTGGCGGGTGCAAGTTTGGTTGAGGCATGCAGCCTTTTCGCCGCTCCTACTCCGGTCAACGATGAGCGCATAATGTCAATTATGATTAAATTATCCCTACGCGCACTCAACAAATATCGCCAGTCATTAATAACTATTTAATTTTCGGCGTCTGTTTGTTTAGTCGCATGAGATAGTCAAACACAGTCACTTACTACATTTCACACAATGAAATAAAAGTGAATTGTATTCCGTCAATTATCAGTCGCCTAGTGTATTTCTTAGTCAACTAAACCGTCTCTTTCTGTGTGATAGCGGGTGATTAAATTAACATTATAACTAAAACATCTGGAATAAACGTAGCTACGCGTTATTCAATTCGCTAGTCCTAACACCTAGAAAATCACAGTATATTTAAGATGCTAACACTTTTAACACTTTAATACGCTTAAGCACAAATTTATATATTACAAGAAATCCAGAAAGAAATACCACGATCTATTAACAAATCTATTCCCTATGGTTCTAGATAACGTGTTTAGACTCTCCGAAAAAAAATCCGAGCGACTCTGATAATGATTTTAGAAAGACGCAGTTTATATACGATCATGTTATTACGATCCCTATAAGATGTGAATTCTCACACTCCGTTTCCCAGCAGAGAAATCTGAAACTACGTTTCCCAGATCACGGGTTTAACGGTCGCTTCTGCCGGCCGTTGCTAATCGACAACAAAAGCTTAACCCGTATAGCGGGCTCCCGTATGAGATTTTCCATGTTTCTCGAGATCAAAAGATTTGCTCCCCTTATAGAGAATCTTCAAAGGCCGTTACCTTCCACGTGTTTTCAACGTGCGATCTGCTCGTTATCGTAATAGTGACAGATTCGCTCGCGTGAGAAACTTGCGTAAACGAACGTAGTTCACCCCCTGCTATGAATGACAGGTTGCGAAAGTTGGTAAACAAGCTCTTTGATATGGTCAAATAAAAAAAGCGTGGATTAAAAGGTGAGTCAGACAAGCAGAGAAATGCGTGACTTTGCTAGCGAATCTTAAAACTACGCTGAGGTCACGAAAGGCTGTCGGATACAGGAGGCTTCATTTCCATTATGCGTCACAGATATGCAGGAGTATTCTGTGACAGGATTTTGTGAACAAATTTAGCTTTGTTGAACAGAAAGCGCTTTCTTAGGGGCAGTATTTTGAGATCTATATATATATTGAGTTAGGCAGTTGTCAGAGACTAGACACACTGCACGCTTTTGTAGTAAATGGAGTCGTTTTGTGTTGGACATTGAGCAACCATCCCAGATTGTGGAGCAGTAGTCAAGGTTTGCTTGTATGTGAGATATATAGAACAATCTTCGTGCTTCTTTATCAAGGAAATGGTTGATTTTAGCTAAAAAGTAAACTTTCTGTGCTGTTTGCTTGGTCAGTGCATGTACATGTGAGTTTCAATTTAAATGCTGATCAGCGACTATACCTAGAGTTTTATGTTCATTAACGTTTTCAATTAGTGCGGTACCAATGTAGATCTGAAGTTTTGTTTTCTCTGAATTTTGTAATTTTTGTCGAGTTGATATTAAC